>CM057343.1:633340138-633538096 GCA_030015575.1 Agapanthus africanus | reverse complement strand
AAACCCTAATTTTCCCTATAAATACAACCCTACCATTTGTCACTCCTCATTTTGAAATCTAGTGCCAAAACTCTATAAAATTCTCAAGTCCAAAAAGTTGTGCAAGTGGAGTTAGCGAAGGTCAAAGTTCCGGCGACGTTTCGGGAAGAATCCGGCGACGAAACAACTCCCTGACGATTCCAATAGCTTCCTCTATCTCTCCTCTCTAATTTTAATCTGTAAGTCCCCTCTCCCCATCTCAATTTCTAGTCTAAAACTCCCACTTTTCAAAACTCGTCGGAAGCGGAGTTATTCCGACTTCCAATTCTCTTTTCTTTAAAAACTCAAATTTTATTAATAACAAATTTACAATCTTTTTGCATATTATTTAGAAATCATAAAAAAAACACATTAGAACATGTTTCATCTCAATATAATATGTATTGCAACTTCTATTTTATTTTTACAGTAAAATACCATCATATTTACATACGACATTTCTTTATTGTTTTACCCATATTACCTTTATAAAACTCACAAGGTAATGACCTACCTCATCAAAACACAAATTCTTGACATAGGATGATGACTTTTAGAACATTAGATTGTGGGAATTTACATGTTTACAATAAAATACCCTAAACTTACAAAACCGTATTTCTTTAAAAGTGTATTAATTAATTCCATACAATTACGTCCTTACAACCCATTTTTGGGAAACCCGATCGGGATGGTGCGGGTTAACGCACGTTCTCAGATCTAGTAGGGTGGGATTTAGACCTCCTCATGGAGCATTCGAATCTCGATGGAATTTTTATTACAATTTTTAAGAAAAACGAGATTTCTAAAAATAAATAAAATTATATTTTAAAAATAATTATATATGTCAATATTATCAAAATATCTATTTTAATATATAATATATTCCATGCTTTCTAAATCAAACAAAAGAATCACAAAATTTCATGAAACTACCTTTATAAATCAAGACAATTCCATTATTACATTAAAATACCATTTACAATGCAATCCAGGTTCTATTCACTAGAAAAAATTATATTTTAAAATATACATTCATGAAAAACCTAAAGACGATAAATAAATACTTGAGGTTTATTTTGAAAATATATCAAAATTATTTTTCATAAAACCCCCTCAAGTTATATTAATTTACAATAAAGACCCTGGTAAATATGGGTTTAAGCGGGACCAATTCTCTTGAGCCCCAAAGAGCCGGAGAAAGTGGGTGCTTGCGTATTTAAGGTAGACAAACTAAAAACGGTGTTATCAACACGGTAATTGTCTTGGAAAAAGACACAAATTCTTCGTCCATGTGCAGCAGTTATCGATAACTCCAAAATATAAATCAGGACTTCAATTTTGTTTAAAGTGTCTGACTCAGTTTGAGTCCCAGTTTAATCTGAAAATAATCCGAATACAATCTATACTTGAATACAATTCAATTCAACTCTATTACAACATGAATCCATTTACACCAGAATTTCCGTCTATATCAATATAACACGACTCGACTGAACCGAACCATGTATATACTCTAATTACATGACTATCTACTTATATCCATTCCGTATACATGATATCATGGTTCTGGCAAGTTTTACATCTACAATTTATAACTGTTAGTTATTTGTATGCCCTAGAGGCCATTACTATACATAGGATGTATATTGTAGTGGATGCTTGGACATATATAGGGAGGACTTTCTTGCTCGACATGATAGTATGCTATCTGGTTGCTCTTTACCTTAACGTGTACACTGATTGTCTCTCTGTTACATGTTGGTAAAGCCCTTAGGATGTGTACTTGACTACCTGGACTATGATGCGGATCATACTAGTGGGGACATGGTAGTTCAAAAGTACATCCTTCAAGGTCCCTAGTCGTGGGTGTATCGAGACGGGGCATCGATATACCAGAGTAGACTAGCGTATACCTTCTCGACCTATACAGATGGGCGATGGATGATCCCATATCCATTGGTGTTTGACATCAGAGATGATATACGGGTGCTCAGTGGAGACTGGGTACACTGGACGGACTCGCCGAGAACTCCCAGATGGTATTATACCTTACGTCAGATGGCAGTTCTCTGGTGACACTGGTACAGGTTAGTCTGTAGACCCGAGATCGTCATAGAGTCTTGTGTGATTCCCACTGTGCTTTGATTTCCACCTTACCACGTCCAAGAGGGCATGAAAAACGGTGGTTTTTGGGTACAGTCCCGAATTACATGGAGGCAATGAGCGATATGAGGGGATTCGTCTCTCCCGGTATAGGGAGTTGATGTTGTGCTGTGTTCGATTGGCTATAACCGGAAATCCCTGGCCAGGGTTGCTAAGATTTACTGGTAAGTGTTACCAGTAGTTTCTCGAACTGTTATAGACCTCATATCGACACGACTTATCGAGCTACTGGGGTCTGACGTTTACCACCCCTAGGCGAGATATGCGACATATCAGACGACGAGACCGGACTGTACGGGAGTGTTACTGATTGGATTTACAGGAGTGTGAGCGGGCTTGCTCATTGATCTTCTGATCGCTCAATACCCGGGTGGCCGTTACGTTTAGCAGACCGCTTGCGGCTTGTGGGTGTTTGATATGATCATCACCTACTGCCGGCGTATTGACGAGTCTTTAGAGTCCTACACAGAGGTTTCCTGGCTCAAGGGAAACGAAATAGGAGCGCATATGAGATATGTGAGGGACCGAGAATAATACCAGTATGTGATACTGAATTCTATTCTCGCGATTTGTATCATCGGACGGTTATATGTGATATAGCCGGGTTACCGAATCAAGTGTTGATTCGATATATTGATACACTTGATATTATTCGGTTATATGCAGTATGACCGGATCATTAAATCAAATGTTGATTTAATGATTTAATGTATAATTATATATTAGATATATTACTTTACATTGACTAGTATTGTTCACTTAAGATTGATTTTCTCACTTGATGTGCACAAGTTGTATATGTGATATATTTTTATGCACTATTTTGTATCATGTTTGATGATACATGCAAACTTGGGTGTGTGTATGTTTTAAACCATGTTTAGGTTAATGGTTAGGGTTTTATTCTCTTTATTCATTTTGTAAAAACAAAATGGTGGCTTTCTTTCTTTCTTTGCTTCAAGCTTCATGAAGCTTCTTAGCATCTTTGAAAAGTCTTAACCATTTTATTTTTTCCTTTAACCTAACCATTACCTCTAAACTCTAGTTTACTCTCTACATTAGTTACCTCACCCATGGTTGCTATATGATAGACTTCACTTGAATTTTCTTTAAAAAGAGAATTCATTTTCTTTTCTTCTTCTTCATCTTCTTCAAGTGAAGAAGAAAGCTTTCTTGAAAATTCCAAGTGTTGAAATCAAGTGAGAAATCCAAATCCAAAGTGAACCCACTTCCTATTTCTTCATCCTCTACCACTTGCCATGTTGTATAGGGTGTTTTCTTCACAAGGTTAATGACCAAGTGAAGATGGAGCTTGAGTTTGAGTCGCCTCGACGTAGATCATCTTCGGCACCGAAGTCAACGACCTAGCCCGCTCATTTCTCCGACGAAACCATCGCTAGAGTCCGGGATCCCGATGATCGTAGCGGAGGGAGATCATCACGGAGCTAAAGAAGTGGAGGACCGGATCTACAAAGGTTGTAATCCCTTTCACTTATTAGCAAAGTTGTTTTCTTGCTTTTACTTTCGCCTTACCTCTAGTAATCGATCTAGCATTAGGGTTCTTTGGCACATGGAAAATTTGATTTTGGTATGGTTGATGCCTCATGGAACCTCTTGAGTGTGCCTAGGAACCCTACAGTGGTATCAGAGCCTGACTAGAGCTTTAGGCAAAGTGTTGACGAGGTTAGAAATCCGATCGAACCCGAAACCCTAATCGAACACCCTTCTCTGTAAATTTTTTCAAAACTGTGATTTTTGTGAGTAAAAAATACTTAGAAAAATCAGCAGGGTTTTCTAGGAGTTACTGTGCAATACGTGTCCCTAACACCTCTAAAGTGCCGCGGAACCGCGGCCTTACCATGCTATTGGCGGCGGTTCCGCGGCCGTATGTAAAGAATAGGTACTCAGTTTTGCACAGTAACCTCCGTATGTGATTCCTGATTCTTCTGGAAATTTTTAATTATACTCAATAGTTGAGTTATCTAGGGTGTATTGGGGACTCGTTGATTTGATCGGATATTTTAACTTTGTTTATGTGTTTTCCGGGTAATTTTAGAACATGTTGAAAAGTTCGACCGGATATAAATACTCATTTTTTCCCGACCCGGGAAACTTCCAAGTGTTGGATTTTTCCGTAGTTTGAAAACGTCTAAGTAGTGCAAGTAACGCGATGGACCCTCTAGAAGACAACAAACCTTAACTCGATTATGTGACCGTCTTGAACTGCCCTTTGAACCTTAGGGTTTGGGGCAGTACGGCGTGCCACATGTGAGGCGTTGGCTTGACCCTTCTACGGCTGGACCGTTGGTACTGTGGCATGAAGTGAATGTTTTTAAACTTATTTCATGTGTTGAGCTGTTCCGGAAAAACTTGGGTGTTTGATTGTTCGATCGGAAAGTTTAACATTTTCTATTTATCTGGAATGTGATACAATAATTGGAATCCACAAGTAGTTATGTGATAACTAATATGAATGCTATAAATCTAGCAGTTTAGTCTCACTTGACCGGTTGCCACGGGATTTTGATGTGATCAAAACTCCGTCGCAATCATGTTACGTACGCGGATACTCGCTGGGTAAACTTAATAGATAGCCATGCCCCATAGCCTCGACCAAGTGACTGTAGGAGAACCCCGTCGCCGAAAGCATCCATTCGGGTGCTCGCGGCAGCGGTGTTCCGCCTTAGTGCACTTCGTCGACGGTATCGGGGGTGCGGCCGTCTACTAAAGTTTGCGATGAGCATTCGTTCAAGATGTCGGGAATCTTGTTGAATTGCCCGACTTGATATTGAAAACAGTTTTCGATTTTGAGACTGAAATGCGGGATTTATAATTGTTAGGCATGCAATGTCTAAGAAATTCATTTGGTTAGGCATGCGATGTCTAAATAGGTTGCGGATTCCAACTGTTGTAGTTTTACACTTTCTTTTCTGCGACCGTAAGTGTAATATGTGATATCGCCGGTTTCGTTGCTATATGTCAACGACAATTGGGATGGGCATATTTACTTGCGTTGATGACATGTGATGTTATGCGTTGCTGGATATGTTATATTGGATCGTCGTGTTTGAATAGCCGGGGTTTTTTATGTGAGACGAGTGTTTTTCATTTTCATTCATGTAAAAAAACTTGTATGTAGTATTCTTTTATTGGGGCACTTCCAGGTTGCGGAAGATGTCACCGTTGATGTATATTATTTACTTTTCCGCATTAGGATAGACCCAAGGAGGGGAGCACAAGTAACCGGGTTCTAGGATTAAGTGGGAGACCATCTCGAGGAGCCGAGTCCGGGTCTCCTAACTCTAGAATTGGTAGGGTTGCTTCCCGCTCTCGTAGGGGTCTAGGGGTGTGGGATTGGCTATTCATCACGACCGTGGAATCCGTGTTTTATACAGGCTCGTATTGAAAACACGGACGTCCTAGTATATCCAATATTTCACACTATTCGTCTGTGATGTGATCATTTGATGTTCTATGATAGATACTGTATATAGTATATATAATATATTATATAGACGTTACTTATGTTTTACATCCGCGCTAGCCCTGCCCTGCCCTGCCGTTAGTTACCTAACCTAACGGTGCAGACGGGACATCGAGACGAATGCGGATGGCATAAGTGTACGTCGTATTTATCTGTGATGTTTAGGTGACTTATTTGATGGGACTTCATTAATATAATTAATGAAAGAAAAAGAAACCTAAAAGATGTTGTGGAATCAAATTTTTCAAAAAAACAGGTAGCTACAGTTCTTGCTCTGCATCGCGGTGTTCCTTGTAAAACATCTTGCACCTTATTCGATGAGGAAAGGGCCGAGATCCCTTCACCGGGAGTGACCCCTTTAGCAATAACTGGCAGATGCTACAACCCTCGGTTTGTCTTTTGATTGCTTCTATAGTTTTTGCTTTGCACAGTGATATATATGATATATCCTGCACCCCATTCGACGAGGAAATGGCCGACGATCCCTTCACCGGGAGTGACCCTTTTAGCAAAACTAGAAAAAGTCTCAAAAACACTCCATTTTAAAATCATTTGATTCTACAACGATATCAAGTTCATTACGCAATAGGTTTTCAGAAAAACCTGTCGTAGCCCTCCGTCATTTCAGATAAGTAGTAGTTAGTATTCGTGCTGCGTTTGTTGGCCTTTGTCAAGACGTAGTGTACGGTAGCTGACTAGTGCTTATCTGCTTATGCATATGATGCAAATTGGGTTAGGGTAGTCGTACGACCTTGTTGGCCTTTGTCAAGGGTCGTGCGGGTGGGTTTAATTCAATCAAGAAATGACGGGTTGAACTTGACTAGCATCCTATGGTTTGTTGGCCTTTGTCAAGGTCATAGGAGGTTAGGGGCAAAATTATCGGGAATTTCAAGTGTTGAAATTTGCAATGAGATTGCATACCTTCTATGAGATAGTTGGATCCCGATACCCACTGCGAGTAATTGTTACTCCTGGGAGAGTTTTACACATTACAATTAGCCGATCAAGTAGGTGTCTAGAAAGGTGTCAACGGGGTTACGCCTCTTGGAAAACGAGGTTTACTTTAATTAGGTCCGTGCGAAAGCACGGGGAACCTCCCTCAAAGTACCGACACTGGCCTGGCTGAAAGATTGGCGAACTTGTAGAGTGTAATTAATCCCGGCTAGTCTTTCCTTTTAAGGTTTGAAGGAAGATTTGATAAAAAAAAGTGGGAGTCATCCTGATTAGATAAAATAAATAACCAATCTAATCTTGCAAGAGTGCACGCTGAGTGTTTTCTTCTCTCTCTCTCCAGGTAGCGACTATATCACGCCTTAATCAAGATAATTAATCGGATATATTGACCGAACCCGCTTGTTGTACTGAGCTGGGGAACGTTGGTCTCGCTCTAACTTATAATTGTTATAAGACAGAGCAGGAAATTAGGGAATACTAGATATTCCGTGCCGCCCAAACGAAGAAAGTGTTTGCTGATGCATCATCTTCGAGTGTGTTCATTACAGAGAACTGTTTCTCAGTATCCTTTACGTCCTGGGTATGTGATACCAGATCAGGATCCCGCATATGTAATCTGTTACATGGGCTACAGATAGGTAGAGAACTGAGGACGGGTGATAAGTTTCATGAGACAGAAAACGGTGCAAGTGTTGCAGCCAAATCTGTTGGTCACTATCACCCTGTATTACCAGAATACATTGATTCTGAACGAATGTTATTAGATACCGAACCTGATATACAACATCATATCAATCTCTTTATTAATAAAGAAAGGATATAATTTTGTATTGTTGGATAATGTTATGAACATTTCCTATATCAAGAATTGATCGGTTCAGGCACGTTATCTAAAAGCATTGACGTTCTAAATCAAACTACAATTCTTAGTATACAGAACACACACAAGAGGAAGAGTTCAGAAATGAACGAATCCTTCTTGAGGCATTGTAGACTAGGTCATATCAATGTGACCCGACTAGCTGAAGTTACATTTAGATGCATATTTAAATTAGTTTGAATTTACATCTTATGAAACTTGCCGGTCATGTCACAAAGTTAAAATGACCATAGCTCTGTTTATTGGAAATAGAGAAAGAGTTAGTGAACTCTTGGGATGATACATGTTGATGTATGAAAGTCCCCTGTCTACAAATGCTAAGACCGGTTGTTTGTACTTCATTACGTTCTCTGATGATCTCTCAAGATTCAGACATATGTTCCTGTTGAAACACAAGTCGGAACCTTTTGAGATATTCACAGAATATAAGTTAGAAGTAGAGAACCAAAATACGAGTATAAGTATTATGTCCTTTGATGAGATCAAGGAGGAGAATACTTGAGCACGGAATTCCTGGACTATTTTAAAGGAGAATGAGGTTCTCTCTCAGCATTACTCCTCCGTATACACCATAGCACGATGGTGTATCGGGGCGGAGCAATAGCACCCTATGTGATATGGTGTGCTCCATGATGAGTGCTACTGAGTTTCCTATTTCCTTTTGGGAGTTATGCACTTGAGAAGCTGCATACCTATTGAATAGGGTTCAAGTCAAATCAGTTGCCTACCACTTCATATATGATATGGTAAGGGAAGAGCCCATCTCTTAAGTCAGTTAAGATTTGGGGTTGTCCAGCCTATGTTTAAAAGCATAATCCGGACAAGCTCGAGGCAAAGTCAGATCTGTAGAAGTTTGTTGGATATCCCAAGCATTCGCAAGGGAATATCTTCTACCAAACCGAGAAAAAAAGTGTTTTATTTCTCAACATGCCACCTTTGTGAAAGGGAATTTCTTGTGAAGAAAATAGTGGTCATGAGGTAGAACTGGAAAGAGTTCCAGCTATACAAACTACAGCAAATGATTTGGTAGAACTAAAGGATTCAGTAGATTCCAACGAACCTCAGCCTCTCCGCCGATCTAGTAGGGTTCCTCACCCACCTGAGAGATACTTCGGTTTCTCTATGACAGTGGGAGCGAGGATTGTATCATGAGATGATTACCCAACTATTTTCGAGCTGGCCATCAGGAGTGGGACTCTGTAAGAATGGCTGGATGCTTAGCGATCTGAGATGGAATCCTTGTACACCAACAAAGTATGGACTTTGGTTGCTTTATCTGAAGGGTTAAATCCCCATCAGGAGCAAGTATATCTTGAAAAGATTACTTGGTGTACATGGAAAAGTTGAGGCTTTCAAAGCTAGACTTGTTAAAGGTTTCCATCATAGACCAATTGTGGCTAATGATGAAACATTTTTTCTAGGGTCTATGCTTAAGTCCATCTAGATCCTACTTGCCACGGCTACATACCATAACTACGATATCTGGTGGTTGGGTGTCATGACAGCTTTTCTAAATAATGTTTTAGAAGAGAGCGTCTATAAGTACACAGCCAGAGGGCTTCGAAGACAGTGGGAGCAGCGAAAACGTGTACAAGTTGCTTTATAGGATAAAGCAGGTATCCCGGAGATGGAACGTCTGTTTTGATGTGGTAGTCAAAGAGTTTGACTTCATCAAATTGGTAGATGAACCTAGTATATACAAAAAGGGTAGTAGGGAGTATGGTGAATGTCCTCGTAGAGTACGTGGATGACATACTCTTGATAGGGAAGGAGTTTCCTATGCTACGCTCGGTCAATCTCCGCTTATCACAAGGGTTCTCAATATAGGATCAAAGTGATACCTACTAAATCCTGGTTTTTGGATCTATGAGATAGATCTAATTGGATATTAGGAATCTCACTAGTTGTAGTGAGATGGTATCAATCGATCCTGGAGAGAATCACTGGAAAGGTTCCAGGGTGATAAGGACGACTGAATGTCAGTCACAGGCTTGTCTATACCCTCAGTGGAGGGACGGTATGTTGGAAGAGTTCCAAGATAAATACCGTGACATACTAGACGATTAAAGGCAAGATACATCGTTACCAAGGATGCTACCAAAGAGGCAGTTTGGATAGATATTATGATCATGAGATGAACGTCGTTCCTACCATTGTGTGACAATGGAGTTGTGGTTGTTGCCTAGGAATGCCCGTCCCATCAGAAATCCAGATATAATTCTTAGGCAGTATCACCTGATCATGGAGATGGTTGATCTCCAGGAAGATCGAGGTTAGAAGAGTAGACTCAGAGGACAACACGGCGGATCCACTCACAAAGGCCTTTTCCCAGAGAGAGACTTTTATGGGATGGTTGAGTATGAGATACTACAACCACTGCTATCAGATGGCCCTAGTGCAAGTGGGAGATTGTTAGTTATGTGTATGCCCTAGAGGTCATTACTATATATAGGATGTATATTGTAGTGGATGCTTGGACATATATACGGAGGACTTTCTTGCTCGACATGATAGTATGCTATCTGGTTGCGCTTTACCTTAACGTGTACACTGATTGTCTCTCTGTTACATGTTGGTAAAGCCCTTAGGATGTGTACTTGACTACCTGGACTATGATGCGGATCATACTAGTGGGGACATGGTAGTCCAAAAGTACATCCTTCAAGGTCCCTAGTCGTGGGTGTATCGAGACGGGGCATCGATATACCAGAGTATACTAGCGTATACCTTCTCGACCCATACAGATGGGCGATGGATGATCCCATATCCATTGGTGTTTGACATCAGAGATGATATACGGGTACTCAGTGGAGACTGGGTATACTGGACGGACTCGCCGAGAACTCCCAGATGGTATTATACCTTACGTCAGATGGCAGTTCTCTGGTGACACTGGTACATGTTAGTCTGTAGACCCGAGATCGTCATAGAGTCTTGTGTGATTCCCACTGTGCTTTGATTTCCACCTTACCACGTCCAAGAGGGCGTGAAAAATGGTGGTTTTTGGGTACAGTCCCGAATCACATGGAGGCAATGAGCGATATGAGGGGATTCGTCTCTCCCGGTATAGGGAGTTGATGTTGTGCTGTGTTCGATTGGCTATAACCGGAAATCCCTGGCCAGGGTTGCTGAGATTTACTGGTAAGTGTTACCAGTAGTTTCTCGAACTGTTATAGACCTTATATCGACACGACTTATCGAGCTACTGGGGTCTGACGTTTACCACCCTTAGGCGAGATATGCGACATATCAGACGACGAGACCGGACTGTACGGGAGTGTTACTGATTGGATTCACAGAAGTGTGAGCGGGCTTGCTCATTGATCTTCTGATCGCTCAATACCCGGGTGGCCGTTACGTTTAGCAGACCACTTGCGGCTTGTGGGTGTTTGATATGATCATCACCTACTGCCGGCGTATTGACGAGTCTTTAGAGTCCTACACAGAGGTTTCCTGGCTCAAGCGAAACGAAATAGGAGCGCATATGAGATATGTGAGAGACCGAGAATAATACCAGTATGTGATATTGAATTCTATTCTCGCGATTTGTATCATCGGACGGTTATATGTGATATAGCCGGGTTACCGAATCAAGTGTTGATTCGATATATTGATACACTTGATATTAGTCGGTTATATGCAGTATGACCGGATCATTAAATCAAGTGTTGATTTAATGATTTAATGTATAATTATATATTAGATATATTACTTTACATTAACTAGTATTGTTCACTTAAGATTGATTTTCTCACTTGATATGCACAAGTTGTATATGTGATATATTTTTATGCACTATTTTGTATCATGTTTGATGATACATGCAAACTTGGGTGTGTGTATGCTTTAAACCATGTTTAGGTTAATGGTTAGGGTTTTATTCTCTTTATTCATTTTGTAAAAACAAAATGGTGGCTTTCTTTCTTTCTTTGCTTCAAGCTTCATGAAGCTTCTTAGCATCTTTGAAAAGTCTTAACCATTTTGTTTTTTCCTTTAACCTAACCATTACCTCTAAACTCTAGTTTACTCTCTACATTAGTTACCTCACCCATGGTTGCTATATGATAGACTTCACTTGAATTTTCTTTAAAAAGAGAATTCATTTTCTTTTCTTCTTCTTCATCTTCTTCAAGTGAAGAAAACAGCTTTCTTGAAAATTTCAAGTGTTGAAATCAAGTGAGAAATCCAAATCCAAAGTGAACCCACTTCCTATTTCTTCATCCTCTACCACTTGCCATGTTGTATAGGGTGTTTTCTTCACAAGGTTCATGACCAAGTGAAGATGGAGCTTGAGTTTGAGTCGCCTCGACGTAGATCATCTTCGGCACCGAAGTCAACGACCTAGCCCGCTCATTTCTCTGACGAAACCATCGCTAGAGTCCGGGATCCCGATGATCGCAGCGGAGGGACATCATCATGGAGCTAAAGAAGTGGAGGACCGGATCTACAAAGGTTGTAATCCCTTTCACTTAGTAGCAAAGTTATTTGCTTGCTTTTACTTTCGCCTTACCTCTAGTAATCGATCTAGCATTAGGGTTCTTTGGCACATGGAAAATTTGATTTTGGCATGGTTGATGCCTCATGGAACCTCTTGAGTGTGCCTAGGAACCCTACAATAACAAGACAATAGAATCAGTACAATAAGACATTACGGGGTTTATAAAGGGGTAGACTGATACATAATGTGTTAAAAGTGGCACGGGATGGTCACTAAAAGACGTAACTATACATACATGCCGTTGTTCCATGGTTTTATCGACTGAGTCTTGTACTACGGGTTACCAAAATCCACGGTGTAAGTTAGATTCCTCTCGTATGCACTGGCATATTCTGTATCAAGCTACAAACAACTGCGTTAACATAACAATCAAACATTATACAGTTATATTCTCTTTTTTCTGTATATTCTAATTCTCTCTTTCTTTGGGACTTACCGAGCGATTGTTCGCTGACAACATTCTTATTTCTATTCTTCTTTGGAATGTTGTCAGGAGCACCTGACTCTGAAGAGTTCGAGACCAGCCAGGAGCACTTAGAGCAATTCACAGAAGATCCCGAGCATTGACTTTACTTGTATTCACTATACTTTCAGTTAATGCCATTGTTTAGGCATTGCATTCCAGACTTGTACTTATATTTTCAGTTGTTTTGTAAAGAAATGTTGAATAAATAAAAGTTGTTCTTTTACATCTCTTTTTGTGTTCTTTATTATATTGCTTATTACGCTTAGCGTGTGTGCTTCTGAGTAAATACGCAGCGGGTCTCGCCACGTCCCTTTCCCATACATCAGGAAGCGGGGCATGACGGGTTTTCCTGGCGGCCCATGCAGCTGTTCTACATGAAACCCTTCTATGCAGGACAGTTCTGCATGGACATGCAGGTCAATTCTGCATGAAGTCCTAAGCAATATAACACAAGAATCATCAACTAAAAACATTCTTTATATTTCATATTCCTTGAATCTTACAATTTCATATTCTTTGAATCTATCATAACTCAATTTTTCTTTCAAGGTTATGGATTCCCCAAACAATACAAGTACAAATGTGAATGGGAACACACCACTTCCACCTCTGCCGCTTACGCCTACCATTGCTGCTCCGATCAACGAGCAGACGGTGCTACTTGAGACAATCTGAAGCCTCCTGGAAGGACAGCAGCAGCAGATTGCTATATTACTGAACCGTCCAGAAGTGGAAGCTCCCAGAGTAAAGCAATTCTAGACTTTGCACCCAAAGCAATTTTTGGGGAAAGAGAGCCCTCTGGAAGCTGAAGAATGGGCTCAGAGCATTGAGAACGATCTGGCAGCAGCACAGGTGACAGAGATTGCTTGGATAAGGGTTGCGAAGCTGTAACTCACCGACAACGCCCGAGTATGGTGGAAGGCGGAAGAAAGCCGTCTTGCCCAGCCTATCGAATGGAAAACCTTTCGCGACATGTTCGACGCAAAGTATTTTCCAGAGACTGCCCGATTTGACATGGAGTAAAAATTCATCCACCTACAACAAGGCTCTATGTGGAGCAAATCGGTGCATGAGTATGATGCCGAGTTCACCATGTTGAATAGGTTCGCGGCACATCTTATATCGACTGCTGAGATCAGGGTCAGACGATTTCAGTATGGGTTGGACCCGAAAATCCAAGCTTCTCTAGCTACAGGGGATTTCCCAACCCATGACCTAGCTTTGAAGGCTGCCCATAGATATGAGGCAGTGGTGAAGAAGAAGGGCAGACCCCAATCTGCCGGAGTGAAGTGCCCTACCACCCAGATGGCAGGAGGAGCCTCTTCTGTTAGTTGTATGTATGCCCTAGAGGCCAGTATTGTACAGATGATGTATATTATATTGGATGCTTGGACATATATAGAGATGACTTTCTTGCTCGATATGATAGTATGCTATCTGGTTACTCTTTATCTTAACATGTACACTAGTCTCTTTAAACTGTCTTATAGTTACATGTTGGTAAAGCCCTTAGGATGTGTACTTGACTACCTGGACTATGATGCAGATCATACTAGTGGGGACATGGTAGTCCATAAGTACATCCTTCAAGGTCCCTAGTCGTGGGTGTATCGAGACGGGGCATCGATATACCAGTGTAGACTAGCGTATACGCTTCTCGACCCATGAGATGGGCGATGGATGATCCCATATCCATTGGTGTTTGACATCAGAGATGGTATGCGGGTGCTCAGTGGAGACTGGGTACACTGGACGGACTCGGCGAGAACTCCCAGATGGTATTATACCTCACGTCAGATGGCAGTTCTCAGGTGACACTTGTGCAGGTTAGTCTGTAGACCCGAGATCGTCATAGAGCCTTGTGTGATTCCCACTGTGCTTTGATCTCCACCTTACCACGTCCATGAGGGCGTGCAAAATGGTGGTCTTTGGGTACAGTCCCGAGTCACATGGAGGCAATGAGCGATAGGAGGGGTTTCGTCTCTCCCGGTATTGGGGGTTGATGTTGCGCTGTGCTCGATTGGCCGTAACAGGGAAGTCCCTGGTCAGGGCTGATCAGAGATTTGCTGGTAAGTGTTACCAATAGTTTCTCGACCCGTTATGAGCCTCACATCGGCACGACTTATCAGTTATTGGGGTCTGACGTTTACCACCACTAGACTTGATATGCGACATATCAGACGAACAGATCGGACTGTACGGTAAGTGTTACTGGTTGGATTCACAGGAGTATGAGCGGGCTAGCTCGTCGATCTTCTGATCGCTCAATACCCGGATGGCCGTTACGTTTAGCAGACCGCTTGTGGCTTGTGGATGCTTGATATGATCATCATCTGCTACCGGCGTATTGACGAGTCTTTAGAGTCCTACACAGAGGTTTCCTGGCTCAAGCGAAACGAAATAGGAGCGCATATGAGATATGTGCGGGACCGAGAATAATGCGTGTATGTGATACCGCATTTCATTCTCGCAATAAATGTTTCGATTGGTTATATTCGATATGACCTAGTTATCGAATCATTGATTCGATAAATCGATACATTGGATACTAGTCGGTTATGTGCGACATGACCGGATCATTGAATCAAATGTTGATTTAATGATTTAATGTATAATTATATATTTGATATATTACTTTGCATTAACTAGTATTGGTTCACTTTAAATGGATTTTCTCACTTGATGTACACATTGTATATGTGATATACTTTTGTACACTAGTTTGTATCATGTTTGATGATACTTGCTCACTTGGGTTTGTGTAAAGATTAAACCATGGTTATATGAATGGTTAGGGTTTTGATTATTTACTTAGTTATTTATTTATATATTCATTATGGAAATTATTAAGGATGGTGGCTTATTTTGTTTTTTATGTTGAAGCTTCTTGAAGCTTTGAATAAGTCCACCATTCTTATCTTATCCTTAACCCTAACCATTCCAACTAACCTTAGTTTAATCTCTACACTTGACCATGGTTTAGATTATGATAAGTATTCATTTTCTTTTCATTTTAAAAGACTTATCATATTCTAGCTTCATCTTCTCCTTCTTCTTCAAGAAAGAAAACTAGATGCCATCAATGGCAACTTGAGAAAAAGTGAGTGAAATCCAATTCTAAAGTGAACCCACCTCCTATTTCTTCACCCTCTACCTCTTGCCAAGTTGTTTTGGGCATTTTCTTCACAAGTTTCACAACTTGGTGAAGTTGGAGCTTGAACTTGTGCAACCTCGACGTAGATCATCTTCGGCATGAAGCCGACGACCTATTTCGCTCATTCCTTTTGATGAAGCCGATGCGAGAGTCCGAGATCCGACTAGGACAGCGAGAGGACGTCTACGTGGAGCTAAGGAAGTAGATAACCGGATCTACAAAGGTTGTAGCCTCTCACCTTTAGTTAAGTGTTAACTAGATTCGTATTTCGCCTAGATTTCTAGCCGACGATCCGTATTAGGGTTTCTCGGCACCAATAAAATTTGACATAGGCATGGTTGATGCCTTGTGAGACCTCTATAGTGTGCCTAGGAACCCTACAGTGGTATCAGAGCCTAGCTAGAGCCTTAGGCGAAGTCTAGACGACGTTTGAAACCCGAACGAACCCGAAACCCTAAACCAAACATGCTCTCTGGACTTTTTCTAAATTCTGGGATTTTTCCAAATTAAAAATGCTTAAAAAATTCAGCAGGGAAATCTAAGAATCACGGTGCAAAATTTTACTCATGAACAGTCCAAACTGCGGCGGAACCGCGGCAGAAGCCTAGCTTCTGCGGCGGTTCCGCGGCTCATTGGTGACGTCAGCTTCCCATTTTTGCACAGTAATTCCTCTTATCTGGTGCTGGATTTTCTGGGAATTTTTAATATTTATTCAAGAGTTGAATTTTCTGGGATTGTTTTGGGGATTCGGTGTTTCGATCGGAGTATCAGATTTTGTCTATGTGGCTTTCCGGATAAATTTTAGAATATGTTAAAAAGTTCGACCGGATATAAATACCCAATTTTTCCCCTGTCGGGAAATTTCCAAGTGTTGGATTTTTCCGTAGTTTAACGACGTTCTAAGTAGTGCAAGTAACGCGATGGACCCTCTAGAAGACAACAAACCTTAACTCGATTATGTGACCGTCTTGAACTGCCCTTTGAACCTTCGGGTTTGGGGCAGTACGGCGTGCCACATGTGAGGCGTTGGCTTGACCCTTCTACGGCAGGACCGTTGGTACTGAGGCACGAACTGAATGTTGCTAGACTTATTTCATGTGTTGAGCTGTATCGGGAAAACTTGGGTATTCGACTGTTCGATCGAAAAGTTTAACATTTTCTGTTTATCTGGAATGTGATACAATAATTGGAATTCACAAACAGTTATGAGATAACTGAATGAATGTTATAAATCTAGCAATTTAGTCCCACATGATATTGAAAAGAGTTTTCGATAATGAGACTAAAATGCGGGGTTTATAATTGTTAGGCATGTGATGTCTAAGCAATTCATTTGATTAGGCATGTGATGTCTAAAGAGGTTGCGGATTCCAACTGTTGTAGTTTTACACTTTCTTTTCTGTGACCGTAAGTGTAGTATGTTCATATCGCCGGTTTCGTTGCTATACGTCAACGACAATTGGGGTATGCATACTTACTTACGTTGATGACATTTGATGTTATGTGTTGTTGGATATGTTATATTGGATCGTCGTGTTTGAATAGCCAGGGTTTTTTTTATGTGAGATGAGTGTTTTTCATTTTCATTCATGTAAAAACTTGTATGTAATATTCTTTTTATTTGGGGCACTTCCAGGTTGCGGAAGTTGTCACCTTTTGTATATTATTTACTTTTCCGCATTAGGATAGACCCAAGGAGGGGAGCACAAGTAACCGGGTTCTGGGGTCCAGTGGGAGACCAACTCGAGGAGTCGAGTTCGGGTCTCCTAACCCTAGAATTGGCAGGGTTGCTTGCCGCTCTCGTAGGGGTCTAGGGGTGTGGGATTGGCTATTCATCACGACCGTGGAATCCGTGTTTTATACTGGCTCGTATTGAAAACACGGACGTCCTAGTATATCCAATATTTCATATGTTTCTTCTGCTGCGATATCTGTGATGTGATCATGTGATTTTCTCTGATGGATACAGTATATAGTATATATGATATATTATATAGACGTTACTTATATTTTTCACCCGCACTAGCCCTGCCCTGCTCTGTCGTTAGTTACCTAACCTAACGGTGCACGAGGGGACATCGAGGCGAATGCGGATGGCATAAGTGTACGTCGTATTTATCTGTGATGTTTAGGTATTTAAATGATGGGACTTCATTAATGTGATTAATGAAAGAAAAGAAACCTAAGATGTTGTAGAATCAGATTTTAAACAAAACAGGTAGCTACAGTTCTTACTTTGCATAGCGGTATATATGATATACCCTGCACCTTATTCGATGAGGAAAGGACCGAGATCCCTTCACCGGGAGTGACTCCTTTAGCAATAACTGGCAGATGCTACACACTCGGTTTGATTTTGATTGCTTCTATAGTTTATGCTTTGCACAGTGATATATATGATATATCCCGCACCTCATTCGACGAGGAAAGGGCCGACGATCCCTTCACCGGGAGTGACCCCTTTAGCAAAACTAGAAAAGCCTCAAAATCACTCCATTTCAAAACTTCATTTGATTTTACAACGATATCAAGTTCATTACGCAATAGGTTTTCAGAAAAACCTGTCGTAGCCCTCCGTCATTTCAGAAAAATTACATATAGTATTCGTGCTACATTTGTTGGCTTTCGTCAAGGTGTAGTGTGCGGTAGCTATGTGCTGTTTATCTGCTGCATATGATGCGACTGGATTAGGGTAGTCGTACGGCTTTGTTGGCTTTCGTCAAGGGTCGTGCGGGTGGGTTTAATTCAATCAAGAAATGTACGGGTTGAACTTGACTAGCGGGCTGTGGTTTGTTGGCTTTCGTCAAGGTCATAGCACGCTAGGGGCAAAATATTATCGGGAATTTCAAGTGTTGAAATTTGCAATGAGATTGCATACCTTCTATGAGATAGTTGGATCCCGATACCTACTGCGAGTAAGAGTTACTCCTGGGAGAGTTTTGCACATTGCAATTAGCCGATCAAGTAGGTGTCTAGAAAGGTGTCAACGAGGTTACGCCTCTGGGAAAATGAGGTTTACATTAATTAGGTTCGTGCGAAAGCACGGGGGACCTCCCTCAAAGTACCGACACTGGCCTGGCTGAAAGATTGGCGAACTTATAGTGTGTAATTAATCCCGGCTAGTCTTTCCTTTTAGGGTTTGAAGGAAGATTTGATAAAAACAGTGGGAGCCATCCTAATTAGATAAGATAATAATCGATCTGATCTTGCACGAGCTTACGCTAAAGTGTTTTCTTCTCTCTCTCTCCAGGTAGCGACCATTTCATGCCCTAATGAAGATAATAATATGGATGTATTGACCGAACCCGCATGTTATACTGTGCTGGGGAACGTTGGTTCCGTTCTTTCTTATAAGAGTTATAGGAATGAACAGGATATAGGGGAATACCAGGATTTCCATGCCACCCGAATGAAGAAAGTACATGTTGATGCATTTTCTTCGGGTGTGTTCGTTACTGAGAACTGTTTCTCCATTTGCTCTACGTCCTGGGTATTAGATACCGGGTCAGGATCCCATATATGTAATCAGTTACATGGGCTCAAGAAAGGTAGAGAACTTGGAGAAGGTGATAAAGACATTAGAGTTGGAAATGGTGCAATTGTTGCAGCTAAGACTGTCGGGGAATATCACCTTGCATTACCAACTGGTAATACATTGGTTCTGAACGAATGCTATTACATGCCGAACCTGATATGCAACATTATATCGGTTTCTTTATTAAGTAAAGAGGGATATAATTTTGTATTACAGGACAATGTTATGAACATTTTCCGTAACCAAAAGTTGGTTGGATCAGGCACGTTGTGCAATGGCATTTATGTTCTAAATCAATCAACAGTTCTGAGCATAACAAACACCACAAGAGGAAGAGTTCAGAACTGAACGAATCCTTCTTGTGGTATTGTAGACTGGGTCACATCAATGCGACACGACTGGCTAAGTTGCATAAGGATGGATATTTGAAACCATTCGAATTTTCATCTTATGACACTTGCCAGTCATGTCTCAAAGGCAAGATGACCAAAACTCCGTTTACGGGACACGGAGAAAGAGTTACTGAACTCTTAGGACTAGTACATAGTAATGTATGCGGTCCAATGTCTACACATGCCAGGGATGGTTCTTCATACTTCATTACATTCACTGACGATCTCTCAAGATACGGACATGTGTACTTAATAAGACACAAGTCTGAAGCTTTTGAGAAATTTAGAGAATATAAACAAGAAGTCGAGAACCAAACCGGAAAAAGTATTAAAATCCTTCGATCTGATCGAGGAGGTGAATACTTGAGCAATGAATTCCTGGACTTCCTAAAAGAGAATGGGATTCTCTCTCAGCTGACTCCTCCATATACACCACAGCACAATGGTGTATCAGAACGGAGGAACCGCACCCTATTAGATATGGTGCTCTCTATGATGAGCACAGCTGAGTTACCTATTTCCTTCTGGGGGTATGCGCTTGAGACAGCCATACATCTATTGAATATGGTCCCAACCAAATCTGTGCCTACCACTCCATATGAGATATGGAAAGGAAAGAGACCAAGTCTTAACTATGTTAAGATATGGGGTTGTCCAGCCTATGTCAAACGACAAAATCCGGACAAACTCGAGGCAGGTCTGTTCTATGCAAATTTTTAGGATATCCCAAGAATTCTCAAGGGTATATCTTCTACCACCCTGAGGAACAAAAAGTGTTTGTTTCTCGGCATGCCACCTTTTTAGAAAAGGAATTTCTTGAAAAAGAAATTAGTGGTCATGAGGTAGAACTGGAAGAGGTTCCAGTTGCAGAAGCTACAATAGAAGATCTGGTGGAACCAGAGGATTCCGTAGTTCCCGATGAACCTCAGCCACTCCGCCGATCTAGTAGGGTTCCTCGCCAACCTGAGAGATACTACGGTTTTCTCATGGATGGAGGGAGCGAGGATTGCATCATGGAGGATGATGACCCAACTAGCTTCGAGCAGGCCATCACGAGTAGGGACTCAGTGAAATGGCTGGATGCTATGCGGTCCGAGATGGAATCCATGTACACCAACAAAGTATGGACTTTGGAAGTTGCTCCTGAAGGGGTAAAACCCATCGGGAGCAAGTGGATCTTCAAGAAGAAACTTGGTGTAGATGGGAAAGTGGAGACTTTCAAAGCTAGACTTGTAGCAAAGGGTTTTCGTCAAAGACCAGGTGTGGACTATGACGAGACCTTTTCTCCAGTGACTATGCTTAAATCCATCCGGATCATGCTTGCTATTGCTGCATATCATGATTACGAAATCTGGCAAATGGATGTTAAGACCGCCTTTCTAAATGGTGATTTAGAAGAGTGCGTGTACATGACTCAGCCAGAGGGCTTCGTAGACAGTGGGAGCAGCGGCAAGGTGTGCAAGCTGCTTAAATCCATTTATGGATTAAAGCAAGCATCGCGGAGTTGGAACATCTGCTTTGATGTCGTTATCAAAGAGTTTGATTTCGTCAAAAACCCAGATGAACCTTGTATTTACAAAAAGGTGGCAGGGAGTAAGGTTGTCTTCCTCGTATTGTACGTGGACGACATACTCTTGATAGGAAATGATATTCCTATGCTACAATCGGTCAAGCTCTTCTTATCACAAAGATTCTCAATGAAAGATCTTGGTGATGCCTCCTGCATATTGGGGATCAGGATCTATAGAGATAGATCCAAACGGATACTGGGATTGTCCCAATCCAGGTACATTGACACCATACTAAAGAGGTTTAGTATGGAAGAATCCAAGCGTGGGAACTTGCCCACGATCTCTGGGGTCACTCTCTCCAAAGAGATGTCTCCCAAGACTGATTTGGAGAGAGCTCGCATGCAAGGGATACCCTATGCTTCGGCTGTAGGCTCTATCATGTACGCGATGCTATGTACCAGACCCGATGTTGCATACTCACTAAGTGTAGTGAGCAGGTATCAAGCTGATCCTGGAGAGAGTCACTGGACAGCTGTAAAGAGCATTCTCAAGTACTTACGAAGGACTAAAGAGATGCTCTTGGTGTATGGTAACGGAGAACTCCAAGTGGAGTCCTTTACCGATTCGAGCTTCCAGAGTGATAAGGACGACTCTAAGTCGCAGTCGGGATTTGTCTTTACCCTGTACGGAGGGACGGTTAGCTGAAAGAGTTCCAAGCAGGAAACCGTGGCAGACTCGACGATGGAGGCTGAATACATCGCTGCCAACGATGCTGCCAAAGAGGCTGTCTGGATCAAGAAGTTCATTACTGAACTTGGAGTGGTTCCATCCATTGAGCATCCAATACCTTTGTATTGCGATAACAATGGAGCAGTGGCTTTGGCCAAGGAACCCAGGTCCCATCAGCGATCCAGGCATATTCTGAGGCGGTATCACCTGATCCGGGAGATAGTTGATCGCCGGGAGATCGAGGTCAGGAGGGTTGACACGAAGAACAACACGGCGGATCCACTCACGAAGGCCATTCCCCAGATACAGTTTGAGAGACTCTTCGGGATGCTCGGTATACGATACTACAGCAGCTGGCCCTAGTGCAAGTGGGAGATTGTTAGTTGTATGTATGCCCTAGAGGCCAGTATTGTACAGATGATGTATATTATATTGGATGCTTGGACATATATAGAGATGACTTTCTTGCTCGATATGATAGTATGCTATCTGGTTACTCTTTATCTTAACATGTACACTAGTCTCTTTAAACTGTCTTATAGTTACATGTTGGTAAAGCCCTTAGGATGTGTACTTGACTACCTGGACTATGATGCAGATCATACTAGTGGGGACATGGTAGTCCATAAGTACATCCTTCAAGGTCCCTAGTCGTGGGTGTATCGAGACGGGGCATCGATATACCGGTGTATCGAGACGGGGCATCGATATACCGGTGTAGACTAGCGTATACGCTTCTCGACCCATGAGATGGGCGATGGATGATCCCATATCCATTGGTGTTTGACATCAGAGATGGTATGCGGGTGCTCAGTGGAGACTGGGTACACTGGACGGACTCGCCGAGAACTCCCAGATGGTATTATACCTCACGTCAGATGGCAGTTCTCAGGTGATACTTGTGCAGGTTAGTCTGTAGACCCGAGATCGTCATAGAGCCTTGTGTGATTCCCACTGTGCTTTGATCTCCACCTTACCACGTCCATGAGGGCGTGCAAAACGGTGGTCTTTGGGTACAGTCCCGAGTCACATGGAGGCAATGAGCGATAGGAGGGGTTTCGTCTCTCCCGGTATTGGGGGTTGATGTTGCGCTGTGCTCGATTGGCCGTAACAGGGAAGTCCCTGGCCAGGGCTGATTAGAGATTTGCTGGTAAGTGTTACCAATAGTTTCTCGACCCGTTATGAGCCTCACATCGGCACGACTTATCAGTTATTGGGGTCTGACGTTTACCACCCCTAGACTTGATATGCGACATATCAGACGAACAGATCGGACTGTACGGTAAGTGTTACTGGTTGGATTCACAGGAGTATGAGCGGGCTAGCTCGTCGATCTTCTGATCGCTCAATACCCGGATGGCCGTTACGTTTAGTAGACCGCTTGCGGCTTGTGGATGCTTGATATGATCATCATCTGCTACCGGCGTATTGACGAGTCTTTAGAGTCCTACACAGAGGTTTCCTGGCTCAAGCGAAACGAAATAGGAGCGCATATGAGATATGTGCGGGACCGAGAATAATGCGTGTATGTGATACCGCATTTCATTCTCGCAATAAATGTTTCGATTGGTTATATTCGATATGACCTAGTTATCGAATCATTGATTCGATAAATCGATACATTGGATACTAGTCGGTTATGTGCGACATGACCGGATCATTGAATCAAATGTTGATTTAATGATTTAATGTATAATTATATATTTGATATATTACTTTGCATTAACTAGTATTGGTTCACTTTAAATGGATTTTCTCACTTGATGTACACATTGTATATGTGATATACTTTTGTACACTAGTTTGTATCATGTTTGATGATACTTGCTCACTTGGGTTTGTGTAAAGATTAAACCATGGTTATATGAATGGTTAGGGTTTTGATTATTTACTTAGTTATTTATTTATATATTCATTATGGAAATTATTAAGGATGGTGGCTTATTTTGTTTTTTATGTTGAAGCTTCTTGAAGCTTTGAATAAGTCCACCATTCTTATCTTATCCTTAACCCTAACCATTCCAACTAACCTTAGTTTAATCTCTACACTTGACCATGGTTTAGATTATGATAAGTATTCATTTTCTTTTCATTTTAAAAGACTTATCATATTCTAGCTTCATCTTCTCCTTCTTCTTCAAGAAAGAAAACTAGATGCCATCAATGGCAACTTGAGAAAAAGTGAGTGAAATCCAATTCTAAAGTGAACCCACCTCCTATTTCTTCACCCTCTACCTCTTGCCAAGTTGTTTTGGGTGTTTTCTTCACAAGTTTCACAACTTGGTGAAGTTGGAGCTTGAACTTGTGCAACCTCGACGTAGATCATCTTTGGCACGAAGCCGACGACCTATTTCGCTCATTCCTTTTGATGAAGCCGATGCGAGAGTCTGAGATCCGACTAGGACAGCGAGAGGACGTCTACTTGGAGCTAAGGAAGTGGATAACCGGATCTACAAAGGTTGTAGCCTCTCTCCTTTAGTTAAGTGTTAACTAGATTCGTATTTCGCCTAGATTTCTAGCCGACGATCCGTATTAGGGTTTCTCGGCACCAATAAAATTTGAAATAGGCATGGTTGATGCCTTGTGAGACCTCTATAGTGTGCCTAGGAACCCTACATCTTCAACACCAACTTTTGCACCTAGGAGACAGGAAGAAACAATTAACCGGCCAAGTCCAAATTTTTTTTTCTACTGCAAGAGATATGGGCACATGTGGAAGGACTGTAAGCACGCAAAAGGCATGTGCCTAGTTTGTGGCGCATCCACTCATGGAATTGGAATATGTCCTTATAGATGTGACCCAGCTCCAACACACCTCAACTATCCGCAGCGGCCGGCTTTCCAAGCTCATGCACCTCGTCTTTCACTCCCAGCTCTACCTCCATGTGGACCTCCTGCACAGCCTAATCGCCAATTTCAACAAGCACTGAGGAACATGCCTTGAGGGTAGAGGAATGTGCCTCCAGATAGGAGGAATGTACACCGACGATAGGCTTTCACTTTAACGGCCGTATAAGCCGAGACTGTAGACCATGGTAACACTGGTAATTCCCTTCAACTTTTTCAAACCCTTACATCATTTCGTTGCTTTTCATGCACTATCAGTATTTCTTTCACTATCACTATCATCAAATTGTTCTTGAATCTGTTACACTTTCCTTCTACAAATTTCGAGGGCGAAATTTTTATAAGGAGGGTAGAATGTAAAACCCTGAACTTTCTGTACAAATTTTTTTTTCAAAATTACAGAAAGAAGCACCTAAGCCTGAGCATAAGATATAAATTTAATTTGCTTTTGAACAACAAGAAAGAGCTTGTAGCTCACTGATAAAAGCCTTGCACTGCTGTGACATAGCCCCTGCGTTCGAATCCCATCAGCCACATATATTTTTTGTTGATTTTTCTTTTAAACTTTTAGAAACTCAAAAGTTTGCACATGCACTGCACATAAAATGAAAAGTCACAACAAAATCAAATATGTGCACTGAGCTATATGAGACGACTTGGACACGTGACAGAGATCAAGACCCCAACCCACCAGATTGGACCGGCCAGATGTGAAGGGGGGACCGGCGCCGCCGGTCCCAACCGTAGAAAATGCTACAAAACTTCAACCCTAGCACCTTTTAGCCTACTCCACTTTCCCCATACTGTTTGATTTTTTTCAGCACATTAACAGAGAGTGATAAATCACCTCTTTAATCCATTTTAATGCACATTTTTAATTCTTAATTCATTGCCCTAAACCCTAATTTTCCTTATAAATACAACCCTACCATTTGGCACTCCTCATTCTGAAATCTAGTGCCAAGTCCAAAAAGTTGTATAAGTGGAGTTAGCAAAAGTCAAAGTTCCGGCGACATTTCTGGAAGAATCCGGCGACGAAATGACTCCCCGACGATTCCAATAGTTTCCTCTATCTCTCATCTCTAATTTCAATCTATAAGTCTTCTCTCCCCTTCTCAATTTCTAGTCTAAAACTCCCACTTTTCAAAACTCGTCGGAAGCGGAGTTATTCCGACTTCCGATTCTCTTTTCTTTAAAAACTCAAATTTTATTAATAACAAATTTACAATCTTTTTGCATATTGTTTAGAAATCATAAACAAACAATTAGAATGAGTTTCATCTCAATATAATATGTATTGCAACTTCTATTTCATTTTTACAGTTGAATACCATCATATTTACATACGGCATTTCATTATTGTTTTACCCATATTATCTTTACAAAACTCACGAGGTAATGACCGACCTCATCACAACACACATTCTTGACATAGCACGATGACTTTTAGAACATTAGATCGTGGGAATTTATAAGTTTACAATAAAATACCCTAAACTTACAAAACCGTATTTCTTTAAAAGTGTATTAATTAATTCCATACAATTATATCCTTACAACTCATTTTTGGGGAACTCGATCGGGATGGTGCGGTTTATCACACTTCCTCAGGTCTAATAGGGCGGGACTCAGACCTCCTCACGGAGCATTCGAATCTCGATGGAATTTTTATTACAATTTTTAAGAAAAACGAGATTTCTAAAAATAAACAAAATTATATTTTTAATAAATAATTATATATGTAAATATTATCAAAATATCTATTTTAATATATAATATATTCCATGCTTTCTAAATCAAACAAAAGAATCATAAAATTTCATGAAACTACCTTTAAAAATCAAGACAACTCCATTATTACATTAAAATACCATATACAATACAATCCAGGTTCTATTCACTAGAAAATATTATATTTTAAAATATACATCCATGAAAACCCTAAAGCCGATAAATAAATACTTGAGGTTTATTTTGAAAATAAATAAAAATTATTTTTCATAAAACCCCCTCAAGTTATATTAATTTACAATAAGGACTCTAGTAAATATAGGTTTAAGCGGGACCAATTCTCTTGAGCCCCAAAGAGCCGGAGAAAGTGGGTGCTTGTGTATTTAAGGTAGACAAACTAAAAACGGTGTTATCAACAGGATAATTGTCTTGGAAAAAGACACAAATCCTGTCGTCCATGTACAACAGTTATCGATAACTCCAAAATATAAATCAGGACTTCAATTTTGTTTAAAGTGTATGACTCAGTTTGAGTCCCAGTTTAATCTGAAAACAATCTGAATACAATCTATACTTAAATACAATTCAATTCAACTCTATTACAACATGAATCCATTTACACCAGAATTTCCGTCTATATCAATATAACATGACTCGACTGAACCGAACCATTGATATACTCTGATTACATGACTATCCATTTATATCCATTCCGTTTATATGATATCATAGTTTCAGCAAGTCTTACATCTACAATTTATAACAAGACAATACAATCGATACAATAAGACATTACGGGGTTTATAAAGGGGTAGATTGGTACGGAATGTGTAAAAGGTGGCACGATGTGATCACTAAAAGACGTAACTATACATCCATGCCGTTGTTCCGTGGTTTTATCGACAGAACCTTGTACCGCGGGTTACCAAAGTCCACGGTGTAAGTTGGACTCCTCTCGTATACACTGGCATATTCTGTACCAAGCTACAAACAACCGCGTTAACATAACAGTCAAACATTATACAGTTATATTATCTTTTCTGTCTATTCTACTTCTCTCTTCCTTTGGGACTTACCGAGCGATTGTTCGCTGACAACATTCCTATTTCTATTTTTCTTTAGAAAGTTGTCAGGAGGACCCGACTCTGAAGAGTTCGAGACCAACCAGGAGCATTTAGAGCAGTTCACAGAAGACCCCAAACATTGACTTTACTTGTATTCACTTTACTTTCAGTTAATACCATTGTTTAGGCATTGCATTCCAGACTTGTACTTATATTTCCAGTTGTATTGTAAAGAAATGTTGAATAAATAAAAGTTGCTATTCTTTTACACCTCTTCTTGTGTTTTTTTTATTATATTGCTTATTACGCTTAGCGTGTTTTCTTCTGCGTAAATACATAGCGGGCCACGCCCCGTTCCCTTCCCCGTACATCGGGAAGCGGGGTGTGACAAACTAGTGCATCACCCTAGATATGGCGATACATTCTCTTGAGATCCATATTGCAATCAAAGTCTTGATAGCAAAGATCGCAACTCAAGTTCCACTGGCTGTGCAGCTACTTCAGCGACAAAGCCACCCTTAAACCCCACCGGCAAACAGATGGGTCATAGGCGGTGAAACTACTCTCGAGAGTCCTGCCGTTAAAAAACGGTATGTCCACAAGCAAAATGTGCACGAATGAAAAGTCGAAAGGGCGCCGTGAGTAAAAACAGCAAGACTACCGGTGAGCTTGTGAAAACCCAGAAGGGCGCAATCTCGTTAAAATAAATACTTGCGAGATCCTCACGACTCGTAAGGAGAATCCCCCCTGTGAGACCCTCAAGGCTCATAGGATTCAAAAGTCTTAAGCTACAGGAATCCAAACATGTTCTTAAGCCATCATATCTCCCGAATTGCCCTACAGGCGGTCTATATTGACCCTTGTATACAATCCACGGGCATGAATAAATATCCCCTCACCAAGTTCTACCACTGGCGAGAAACTTCCCCATATGGTGAACGACACTTATATGTTCTCTCGACTTGTAAAGAGAAAACACTCTTGTTAGATCCTTACGACTTACAAGAGAAAATATCACTTAGGAATTCCCACGATTCCTAGAGAGAAACGCACTTACGAGATCCTCACGACTTGTAGGGAGAAAACCCTTTATGAGATCCCTATGGCTCATAAAGTCAAAAGCCTTGGTCGACAGGATCCTAACCCTGTCTACTAAGCCACCTTTGTACAAATCAACAAAGGCAAATGATGATTTGCTCCTGGAAATACTCCAGTTGTAACGATGCTGATGCCTAAATCGGTATCAAATTTCAAGTCCTCTCAAGGCAAATGATGATTCGCTCCTGGAAATATCCCAGTCGCAGCGATGCTGATGCCGGAATTAGTGTCAGGAACCAAGTTCCTGACTCGCAACAAAAGTATATGCATATGAAATAGCTGAAATGATAGGGCAACTCGCAATAAAAAATTCAGCGAGTAAAAAAAATATATGCATATGAAATAGCCGAAGTGATTGGGCAACTTGCAATAAAAAAAACAAGTAAAAATAAAATATATATATATACATGGCCGAAATTATTGGGCACCGCAATAAAAAAATGAAATGATTGGGCAATCGTGACTTTCGCGATATAAAAAGCTGAAATGATAGAGCATCACGGAACGTAATTAAAAGAAATGAAAAAAAATGATGAAACTTTTACCCTGCAGGTGAGTCTACATCAACCCCTGTATACAATCCATAAGCATAAATGAAAAAGGGAACCATATTTTCCTACCATGCCCCATCAACGAGAGAGCCAAGTCTCGACGGTTCACATACAACTTAGAGACAAGCTCAACATTCGTCTCGTTATAGCAGACACAATGTCAACAACGACGCTCCTTCTTAGTCCAGCAGGATACAGACGCAACGTTAACAAAAGACCTTACGGTCGAAACAAAGTGGAGTGACGGCAAAATCCCAGCTCCACCTCGACATTTGTCTCGTTACAGCAGACGTAATGTCAACAATGACGTTCCTTCTCAAGTCCAACAAGTTGCAGACGCAACGTCAACGAAAGACCCCACGGTTGAAACAAAGCGGAGTGACAGCAAAATCCCAGCCCCATCTCGAAATTCGTCTCATTACAGCATACGCAATGTCAACAAAGGCATTCCATCTCAGTCCAGCAGGATGCAAACTCAACATCAACAAAAGACCCCACGGTCAAAACTGTAACAACTCCATTTTTAGTGTATATAAATTTGATTTAAATTTGAAGTATACTTGGGGTATTTAATGTTGCTGTTACCACTTTAAATATTTGTTTCACACAATAATTATAAGAAGGAGCTTGTAGCTCATTGGTAATACCTTGCACTGCTGAACCAAGCCACCAGAGTTCAAATCCCATACCCCACATTATTTTTAATTTTGATTTTTTTTAAAACCTTTAGAATACCAAGAGTTTACACGTGCATATCTCACAAAAACCCCACTACACCCAAAGATGTAACATTTTCAGGAGTTAGATGAACCGTCGGGGGGGATCCCGGCCGCCAGACTCGGCCGGAAATCGGCCAAATCGGCCTTGACTCGGTCTGACTCAGTCCTCAGACCGAGTCACGGCCGAGTCGGCCGATTCCGGCGATGGCCCCAACATGAAAGTTGTGTCTTTTCATATTCCCTATGCACCTATAAAATTTCAGCCTCAGACCACTTTCAGAACTCTTTTAAAACCCCAATTACTCCACTTTTAATACATTTTTTAAAAACATTTTATCATATTTTTCATTTTAACCTTTCATCTACCCTAACCCTAGCCTAACCCTATAAATACCAACCCTACACACTACCCTCTCACCCCCAAAAATCCTAAGCCCACTCTCTCAAAAATTTCCAAGAATCGTGTACTTTGAAAACAAGCTCGAGGCGAAGCTCCGACGAATTCCCGGCGGAATTTCCGGCGATCATTTTAAGAACTACCGGCGATGACGCTACACATCGACGATTCCTATAGTTCCCCCTCACTCTCTCGTGTAATCTAAAACCCATGAGTCCCTTTCTATCTCTCTTTCCTATTCAAGAAAAATACGAAATAACAAAACCCGACGGAATCGGAACAAATCCGATTTTCGATTCGGTTTTCTATAAAATTCCACTTCTCACTAATACAATCATTCTTAAACTTCCTCATATTGATTATTAAACACCACTTAAATAATTTGAACAAGTTTCATCACATGAAATGATAGCTTTCTCAAATTATCGTATTTTTCACTTAAATACCACATTATTTCAATCCTTCATTTAACCCATCAAACTTGCTATACAATTAAAGTAGATCACGAGGTAACGACCTACCTCCTCACACACTTACATACAACCTAACACGACACCATTGAAACCTTAGAATACGAAAAAAAACAAGCATTTACATTTAAATACCATACACTTAATAAAACTATTTCTAAAAGAGTTAGAGTTGATACACTTTTAAATAAATACATCTTATTATGAAAATGCGATAAGTTGTGGACATCGGTCGTTTATCTAAACCTGACTTTGTGGTGTCTAGACAAGGCAAGTGAGAAAGGTAACTTTAAAAGGTCCGTCTCACGGTGATTCGTGAACGGATCCCTCCTTTCTTCACTTGTACTTACCTGGCCATAATTGGCGGTGAAGAGACGATTTGAGGCATCTCACGACTTATCGTTTAGACCATTTAGAAATAGTCTAGTTGACTCAGGAAACCCTATAACCTAAAATACGGAAAATTGACATTTTTACAAATAAATACCATTTACTTTATAAAACCGTTTTCTTAAGGATTTAGTATTTTACAATTTTTGCAAAGCGCCGCTACAACCCACTTTAGGGAATCCATTCGGGTTGGTGCGGATTATCGCACATCCTCGGACTTAGTAGTGCGAGATTCAGATCTCCGCAAGGAGCATTCGGTCTCGAAAGATTTAAAATACGACATCTTAAGAAAATGAGATTTTTAGAATATAAAATATATATATTAAAATTATTTTATTTATAAATATATGTATATTTATTATTAAAATACCTATTTTGTTATGATATAAATATTTCACCTTTTCTAAAAAATCCCAAGAATAAATTTACACTAAAATACCATGAATTTCAAATAAATCAATATTACAGATAAATACATTTATTTATAAAACTAGGATATTTTCACTAGAAATATCACAATATAAAATCCACACTCATTACAACTCTAAAGACGAATAATAAATTCTTGGGGAGTATTTTGAAAAGTATATAAAAGTATATTTTACATAAAACCCCCTCAAGTTTATAAATTACCCTAAGGATCCTAACAATTATAGGTTTAAGAAATAATCAAGATTTCGATTTACATTTCTAATTGTCTGACTCAGATTTGAGTCTGATTAGTCTGACTTGAATATGATTCAAGTCAATCTACAATCTACAATATTCCAATTCAATAGAAACACATGAATTCATGAATCCAATTATCAATCTATATGACTTGACTGAACCGAACCATAGATATATTCCACTTATATGATTCTCCAGTTATTCCATTTGCATGACTCTACGGTTACATCCGTTTACTGATATTATGGTTTCGATCAGTCAATCAATTATACAATCAATACAATTTACAGGACAAATAATACAATTAAAACACTACGGGGTTTAAGGGGTAGATTGGTACGGAAGGTGTTAAAAGTGGCACGAGGCGGTAAGATTAAGACACCTAACCTATATTCCGTTGCTGTTGTACCGTGGTTTAACGGTTCCTTGTACATTCCGTTTGCCTTGGTCTCTAGCATATAGAGACCCCTCTCGTATACACTGGTATCCTTCTGTACCAAGCTACAAACAACTGCGTTAACACAACATTACAACAATATTATACAGCTTTAAAAGATATCTTCTTATTCTGTCTATTCTACTTTCCTCTTACCTATAGGACTTACCGAGCGACCTGTTCGCTGACGACATTCTATTTCTTTCTTCTTTGAATGTCGTCAGGTGGTTTGGACCCGGCAGAGTTCGAGCCATCTGCAGAAGACTTGGAGCAGTTTGCCGAAGATCCAGCACTTTAGTTTCATTGTACACTTTTCCATTCAGTACTTTTCATTTCCTGTTATGCCACTGTTTAGGCATCATTTTTATTTCAGTTGTATTTCCTTTTCATGCATTGTACAAAAAAATGTTAATAAATAAAAGTTGATGTTTTTATTATATCTTGTCTCTTGTGTATTTATTTTATATTGCTTAGATACGCTTAGCGTATGTACTTCTGAGTATATACGTAGCGGACCGGTCGTGTCCCCTTCGCCGCATACCGGGAAGCGGGGCGTGACAGGTTTTGTTGGTGGCCCATGCATGTCAGAGCTGTATGAAACTCTATCATGCAGTTCTGTTCTGCGTGAACAACCTAAGCAATATAACACAAGAACCAGTAACTAAAACATTCTTTACAATTCATGTTCCTTGAATCTTACAATTTCATATTCCTTTAATCTTATCATTTAATGTACTTGAATCTGTCCTAACCTAAATTTTTCTTCAAGGTTATGGATTCTCCGAACAACACTAGCACCAATATCAATAACACACCTCCACCTCCACCACCAATCATTCCTGCTGTTCCTGCGTCACCCACCGAGCAAATAGTGCTACTTAAGGCGATCCGCAGCCTTCTTGAGGGACATCAACAACTCCTGAACCGTCCCGAGACTGATGCACCTTGGGTAAAGCAATTCAGGGCTTTACATCTCAAGCAGTTCTCCAGAAAGGGAAGCCCGCTTGAAGCTGAGGAATAGGCACAAAGCATAGAGGATGATCTGGCGGCAGCACAAGTGCCAGACATAGCTTGGGTCCGTGTAGCGAAATTGCAGCTCACGGACAATGCTTGCAACTGGTGGAAGGCGGAAGAAAACCGTCTTGTACAGCCTATTGAATGGAAGACTTTTCACAAGAAGTTCGACACGAAGTACTTCCCTGTGACTGCCAGGTTTGCCATGGAGCAGCAGTTCATTCATCTGCAACAAGGTTCGATGTGGGACAAGTCAGTGGATGAATATGACGCTGAATTCACCATGCTAAGTCGGTAAGATATGTCACAGTATTTCAAATTTCTAAAATATCACATACTACACAGCTAACACAATCTTTTAAACAGATTCGCGGCACACTTGATACCGACGGACGAGAACAAAGCCCTCCGCTTTCAACAAGGTTTGGACACGGAAATTCAGGCTGCACTAGCCACAGGGAAATTTCCGACTCATGAGGAAGCTCTGGAAGCTGCCCGCAGTTATGAGGCAGTGATAAAAGCAAGGGGTAGACCTCAGTCTGCAGGAGTTAAGCGCCCTGCCAACCAGATGGCAGGAGGAGCCTCGTCCAGGCCACTTTTTGTGCCAAGGCGACCCGGAGTACCGAACCATCGTCCCAGCCCAGCCTTTTGTACCTACTGCAAGAGAGCCGGACATATGATGAAAGACTGCCGGTGAGCCAACCGTCTTTGCTTATTCTGCGGCTCAGCTACTCATGATATTGGGTCTTGCCCCCAAAGGCAAAACCCAGTTGCTGCACCCAGGCCAGCAAACAATTACCCACAGCGCCCAGCCATCCAAGCCCTTGCTCCAAGACCTGCACTACCTGCACCACCCAGAGGACCACAAGCTGCACCACCTCCTCGTCAGTTCTATCAAGCTCAAAGGAACGTTCCGAGGAATGCTCCTCAAACCAGGAGGAATGTACCAAGGCGCCAGGCTTTCACTATGTCAGTGGAAGAAGCTGAGGCCACTGGCCAAGTCATCACTGGTAAACTTTTCTTCTCAAACTTTTCTTTTAGCCTTGTTTATCTACACACTTTCCCTATACCTAAAACATATCCCACATACCTTAGGTACAATCTTAGTAGCCTCACTACCTGCACTAGCACTGTTTGATACTGAAGCATCCACAGCTTTATGTCACAACGGTTCGTCCGAACCCATGCCATTCCAGTCTCACTGCTTGTATCCAGCTGAAATGTCAGTTCAGGAAATGGCGTTCTAAAGGCAACTATGGGATACAGCTTGTGTCCAGTAGTCGTCTGCAGCAGAGAGTTTTATGCTGACTTCAAAGTACTGGACATACCGAACTTCGATGTGGTTTTAGGAATGGATTGGCTTGGAACTTTTTATGCTACCATCGACTATCGTCGAAGGAGGGCAGTATTCGAGATTACAGACCATCCGGTCTTCTATTTCAAAAGCGGAGACCGTACTCTGGAGCCAAGTACCTACAAAGCGAAGCCAAGAGAAGCAGTAGTTGCAGCAGCTCAAGCGGAAGAAGAATTAAGACCAGAGATAGTTCGAGAGTTCAACGATGTATTTCCTGACGATATATCAGGTTTGCCTTCCGATCGAGCTCTTGAATTCAGTATTGATTTAGTACCAGGAGCACAACCGGTGATCAAAAATTTCTACGCAAAGGAGTCCAAGGTATCAAATGGCAGTGATACGCTTAAAGAAATGCAAACCAGTATCTTCCGGCCTATATTTTGATAAACTCCCGAAGAAGGAACTATTAAATTCTGATGGTATTGGAAGCATCTCAAAAAACCCTTCGATTTGATATATTATGGGCCTCATAATTCATCCGGGATCAAAAGTTATGAGGTATCACGTGTCCACACGTGATGGACCTTTAAGAACCCGCTGGAGGAGTTAAAAGATATAATAAAAACTCAAAAAAGACCCCAATGGGGCATCACGTGCTCACACGTGACCATGGGTCACGTGCAGACACGTGATGGGCTCTTAAGGCCTCTAAAATAATGAATAGAATTAAATTCTAAAATCTGTTCCCTGATTAAAAATCAGAAGATACCGCAATGAGGTATCACGTGCTCACACGTGACTAATGGTCACGTATTAACACGTGATGGTTAAAACAACAACATAAACAAGCGGCTGTTAAAGGAACCAATTTGGGGGTCACGTGCTCACACGTGACCAAGGGTCACGTGCCAGCACGTGACAGGCTTTGAAAGCCTTACAGTTTAATAGAATTAAAATTCTAAATTTCTCTAAAATCTTTCGAAATAGAATTAAAATTCTAAAAGCTTCTAAATCTTTCCAAATGGAAAAGGATTATAGGGACCGTTGGATTAAAGATCCAAGAGTGATTAAAAATCACCAATTTATGGAAAAATCTTAGACAAGGAAAGATTTCCCCTAAAATCTCACCGGAAATAACAAACAGAATATCTTTGGATTTAAAATCCAACGGTGAATAAAATTCACTGAATGATCTAAAGGATCATATTAATCATGAAATCAATTAAAATCTTTCAATGAAAGACTTATTAAACAAATTGATTCATTTCTTTCTCCTATAAATAGGAGCCAAGAAGAGAAGAGAAGGGATCGACCTTTTTGAGAAAAAAAAAGAGAGAGGAGAATTTAATTCTCAAGAGGGAAGAAAAGAAAGGAGAATTTAATTCTCAACAAAGAAAACCCTATGTGAGAAAAGGGAAAAAGATCAACTTCAAAAAGAGAATTTAATTCTCAAAATTTAAGAGTTTAACTCTTCTGCAAATAAAGAACTTAGTTCTTCTTCTGGTTGAAGATCTGTACAGAGCACATCTCTCCATAGGATGAGAATTTAATTCTCATCGGGTCGAGATCCTGCCATGCAGATCCTGAACTTAGAAGGGGAATTGAGTTTTGAGAATTTAATTCTCCCAAACTCAAAGGAATTTAATTCCTCCTAAAATGAAACTGGGGTTTAACCCTAATCAAGAATTTAATTCTGTTACATATCTGGGAATTTAATTCCTTTAAAAAGAAATTAGGGTTTTACCCTAAATAAGAATTTAATTTTTTCACAATAGGGATTTAATTCCTCCAAAACAAAATTAGGGTTTAACCCTATAGAGAATTTAATTCTTAAAATAAAGAGACCTGAAAGATCTCCATGCACATAAAGAATATTGGTCACGTGATGACACGTGACCCCAATCCGCAGTGATCAGAAAAGAAGGAATAAAACCAGGGTTACGTGACCCCTAGAAAGATCCCCAAAAATAAAAAGGAAGAAGCTTTGAGGCAATGCCTCACGTGCTCCCACGTGACTCCCAAAACGCAGAAAAAAAAAGCAAAGGAAATGAAAGCTTTGGGCGCTCTCACGTGTTATCACGTGACCCCTCAGCAAATGCTTTAACAATTGGCGCACAGATCCCCATCATGTGCCAACACGTGATGCTCTAAAATAAAAATGAAAGCGTTTAACACATAATGGCAGAACGAAGAAAGGAGTTTCGGCCCAACCTCAGGCATCTCACGTGACCCCACGTGACCACCCTTTTTAGTGTTTAACACTATTTTTTAAGCGCATCACGTGGGAACACGTGATCGTCAAATACCTTCTAGTGTTAACACTATTTCAAAACCAACCTAGCCCAAAATGGCTAAGTTTTTCCAGAGGCAGGATTCTCCTTTGATTGAACTCCAAATATACCCTTGTTTTCCAAACTTGATCATTTTACATGACATTCAAAGTAAACTCCAGAGCCATGATGAATGGTCAGTGCCTAATAAAAGACAAAATGTTGTCAGAACCCCCAAACCTCTGTTTAGCACTGCTGAATGACGAGGGGCTGAACCCAGACAAATGTCTAATGGCCCAAAGGGCTAATATTTCAAACATAATCGGACTTAGCCCAAACTGGCCATAAGTCCTCAAATCATCTTGAACTGAGCACATCTGCTCTTTCAACCAACTCATTGGTTCAAGGGTACATCTCTGAACTCCTCTGATATTTGTCGTTGTAATCCTTCAACGTCTTCAGAGAGGTGACGGGTCCCGACAACCACACATTAATACGGACTATGGGGTCCTTAAACTCATGGACTAATGCGTCCTTAAACTAACATTTGTCCCCAAAATGGGAATGATGGACCACCACGTCCCTAAACTGGAACTTGGACCACCACGTCCCTAAACTGGCAATGGACCACCACGTCCCTAAACTGGAACTTGGACCACCACGTCCCTAAACTGGCAATGGACCACCATGTCCCTAAACTGGAACAATAGAGCCCAAATGCTCTTTTGTCGGATCTAAACGATCCCGTTTAAGTTGATCTTCGCCTCAAATATGGCTAACGTGTCCTTAAACCTTCAAACAGATTTTAGTCCCAAATTGGACTCTAGATCCCCCAATCAACTTTGGCTCAAGGGTACATCTCTGAACTCCTCTGACATCTGTCGTTGTAATCCTTCAACGTCGTCAGAGAGGTGATGGGTCCCGACGGCCATACATGTAATGGACCCCTATGTCCTTAAACTGGAACAATAGAGCCAATTGCTCTTTTGTCGGATCTAAACGATGCCGTTAAGTTGATCTTAGTCTCAGATTGGACTAACGAATCCTTAACAAACGTTTGAGTTGATCTTAGCCTCAAATATGGCTAACGCATCCTCAAACCAAAACCCCAAACCCAAATCTAAGAAAATACGGATTTGGACTAATTCACGTCCTACGGACGACGACATAACTCAGTCTCCATATACAATCCACGGGCAACCGAACACAAAACAAACACCCACGACACGAAGTGATCATCTGGAGAAGGAGAAAGTTGTTACCGCAATGCGGTAGCGTAATTAACTGCAGGGGCTTGCACCTGCAGGGAAGAGCGTCCCCACAATCAAAATACCCCTCAAGCGAGGGGGAATCTGACGAAGTCTGCTACATCGGACGCATCCGTTTAAACCTTCGATACATGGTGCCATAAATCAACTTGGCATCTTCGGAGAGGTAGACGGATAGCACCAATTAGCATCTGCCCCGAATCTCAGGCAAGACGTCATGTCGCGCCGTCTTTCGGAGGGGAACAGATTCTGGCACGCCCGGTGGGACCTTTTCCTCTTTCCACTCCACACTTCGTGTGTCGTGTTCGCGAACGAATCGCGGTTTGCTGTGGTTGCCTGTGGATTTGAGGTACTAAGATTTGGTGTCTTGCTCCGTGCAGAAAACAGAAGATCAATGGCTTCAAACTGCACTACCTGCAACTGCAACTCTCGCTCCGTCCCTACCGGAGGAGTGACCTACGGGCCCCAAGCGGCCTCTCTTTTCAAGATGCCAGTGGAGCAGGTAACTCAAGCCACCGCTGGACTATTCTTCGGGACTATACTCCCAACCATGAGCTTCAACGCCCCTATACCGTCACAAGAACCTCCAGAGAAGTCGGTATTCGACCGGCTTGCTACTACTGCGGCCCTTCTCAACGGGTCGCCCAACTCCACCGCCTCGGCTTTTAACAGACTAGGCCAGAGCTCCAACGGGCCCATGAAGAAGCCTGCAATACCAGAAGGCGTTATCCCGAAGCGGATAGTCATCCCTGCTCCCAAAATCGTCAAGGCGGTTTCTCCTGCCAAAGGGTCGGGCTTTACAAGACTGACCGTCCCAACTCCTACTCCCGCTCCGGCTACTTAAAGGATATCAGTCTTTAACAGGCTGACACCGGCAATGGATCCTCACCTGAGCCGGGGGCAAAACGAAACCATCCCCATCACCGGACCAGCTCCAACGGCTCGACACGCTCGACGTTGCCACTGGCTCCGAGTAAGGAAGGCCGGGGGTAACTCCCCCTAAGGACTAACTCCACCGGCTCCAATGGTGGAAGTTAATGCTGCTGTTCCAATTGGGAACAACTTTGAACCGCTAAGGAGGGTACGCAAGAACTCTCCGACTGCCACGTTGAAAAGATCTTCTCCACCTGCGGAGAGTGTTACAGAAGCGAAGCCGGAGCAGCCTCCTCAACGGCTGTCCTCCAAAATTTACAAGGTCTGGCGACGGGTTCAGGACTCGGTAATCATTCAAGATCACTCTCACTGGCAAAAGAAGGTGAAAGTCCAGGAAGGAAAGAACCGTCCTGTCAAATCACAAAGGACGAAAACCACTTGGGTGCCTGCTGCAACGGCTCCCTCAACTTCGATGGCCCACAAGAGAAGAAGGCTGGAGAAAGTCTCCACGCCTGCGGAAAATGTCAAAGGCAATGAGCCTAAACGCCCTGAGTCCGAGGGCATGGTGGTACATACCGTCTACATGGCGTCCGGGAAAGAGGATAGCCGTATATCCACAGGTCATCGACCGCTTACGCGATCAGTGACTAAGGCTCAAGAGCAGCAGTAGAAGCTCTAAGAAATGATGAATGCGATGGCCGCACTCACCGGGCCAAAAGAAAGCCCCGAAGCATCCTCGGATCAACACCAGGAACAGGAAACTGACGCTGAATTCCTTCGCAGGATACTGGAAACGAAGGATAAAGAGGCTGCGGAACAAGCAGCCAATATAAAGCGAATGGCCCTTCTGTTTGAGGATATGGTAGGTATGATGATCCAACAAGATCCTCCTGCTGAAGATCCTCCGATCGTCCTCGAAGATGACAAAGGAGAAACGTCGAATCCTCCACCGGCTCTGTCAACAGCCAAAGAGGATACAATCTCTAAAACTGCCCTGGATGACTATATAGCTTAGCAGATACGAGTTCACCAGGCAAACGAAGCGGCTGAACAAGTTGTTAGAACTGGGCGACCGTATCCAGGGTGGTATGATCAGATAAAATATCCGCCGGGATATACGATCCCTAAGTTCCATGTATATAAAGGGACAGGGAATCCACATCAGCATGTCGCTCAGTTCAGGGCCTTATGCGGCAACACTGGAGGCGACAACAAACTGTTGCTTCGCCAATTCGTCGGCAGCTTAGCAGAAACGACCTTTGAATGGTATTCGGAGCTACCTAACGACTCTGTCAAAACATTTGCGGAGATGGAGCTGCTGTTTATACAAAGATTCGCGAGCGCTAGTGAACGCACCCCGATAACAGCACTGATTAATGCCAGGGTAAGGCCAGGTCAGACGTGGGTTCAATACGCGACACGATGGCGGAATCTATGGTCGAAGTGTGAACAACGCATCGAAGAAGCACCTGCGGTAGGCATGTTCGTGGCACTCTTGATCCGCAAGCGACCATCTCGCAATTCATGATGTTCTTCAAGCCAACTACTTTCCAGGCCTTGATTGACAAGTTTGCCCAAATGGATCAGATGGATCATAGATCATCTCCTTCAAAGACGGACCCTCGGAATGAAAAGGAGAAAGGGAAAGCAACTTTCGTCGCTAATACTCAACAACAGTCGAGCAACTTAAAGCCGGTTGTCCGTCAAAACAATATGCGTCCACGCCCATCCCTCGAGTAGAGACCGGGACGTCCTTACTCATTTCCTCAGGATAAAACGAGAAGACTGTTCGAGCTGGCAGTGCGCAACAGACTCATCAATCTGCCGAGTCCAAAACGTCCGTTGCAACCAGGCGATGTCAACGATCCCAATTATTGCCCTTACCACCAAACGGTAAGTCACCCGATCGAGGATTGTTTCATCTTTAAGGGGTGGATCGAGGATCAGTACCTACAAGAAAAGTTCGCGCTGTCTGAAAAGTGGAAAGTAAACCCACCACAGCCACACACTCTAAAGAAGACGGACGCACCGGGGGCAACTTGTCACGTGATCTCCCACTCATTTACGGACGATGAAAAAACTCCTTGCACTGAGAAACTGAGGGCAGAGCTTGAGCCGGAATTCCTGTGGCCGTCAGACGAAATGATCGACGCTTTTCTAGATGAGATTCGTCTAAAAAGTAAAGCTGATCGGGAGCGCGAGATGGCCATATTTGGAAAGGCCAAACGCCGGCGACTGGACAAAAGGATCGAAACACTCCCACCAGATCAAAGTACATCCGCCGCAAATGAAAGCATGGATCGAGACAAGGAAACGATTCGCCAAAGCCATATCAATGGGGATGAGGCCGCCCTCTTTCAGAGAAAATTCTCCTAATGGTATACATCTTGATGAAGCGGACGTGCATCCTAACTTCTGCTTATATCATTAGAAGATCGCACATCCTACTGAGGACTGCAACTCCTTTAAGTGTTGGTGGCAAGGGTATGTCGCTCACAGGCAATACTTCAACAGGACAAAGAGTGAAGCTCGTAAACAGCAGAAAAATGCGACAGATGAGCGTAAAAGAATTGCCGGCAATTGTCATAGGGTTGATCCCGAGGGACCGCGAGTTCTCACATTCGGGAGCAATTCCGACGAAAAAGTAGCCCTCGGCCCTCTTTTCAAGGAGTCCATCTCTAAAACGAAAGAATTGAGGAGTTGCGAGAGCATTCAGCCTTGCAATTGCACGATACCCGGAAAAATTCTCGGCCCCGCAAACAAAAGATCGAGCAAAAAGGATAAAGGGAAGGGAAAAATAGCCCTCGTAGCCAACACTCAACAGCAATCGAGTGGCCCTAGACCGGTTGTTTGCCGAAACAACAAGCGGCAACCCCTCTATGAAAAGTTGAAACGCCCTTACTCATTTCTCCGGGATGAAACAAGGAGGCTGTTCGAACTAGCAGTGCGCGACGGGCTTATCACTCTACCGGAGCCGAAATGCCAGCTACAACTGAATGAGGTCAACAATCCTAATTACTGCCCTCGCCACCAAGTATTGGGCCATCCGATTGAAAATTGCTACGTCTTCAAAAACTGGGTTGAAGACCAGTACCAACAGGGCAAGTTCGCGTTGTCCGAAAAATGGAAGGTGAACCCACCATAACCACATGCTCCAAAAAAGATAGACTTGCCGGGGGCATCATGCTCTTTCATAGAGAAAGCCCCATAGACCGAAACGTCGTTAAACTAACAACGGACCACTACGTCCTAAAACTGGATAATAGACCGAAACGTCATTAAACTAACGATGGACCACTATGTCCTAAAACTGGCTGTAGACCGAAAAGTCGGTAAACTAGAGATTCGCCTCAAATACGGCGACGGCGGACCACTACGTCCTAAAACTGGATATGGACCGAAACGTCCTTAAACTAACGGCGGACCGTAATGTCCTAAAACTTGAAAATGACCGAAACGTCGTTAAACTACTCCCAACCAGCAGTATCTTCAGGCTGACGTGGTAAAAAAAAACGGTACGTCCACAAGCAAAATGAGCACGGATGAAAACCCGAAAGGGCTCCGTGAGTAAAAACAGCAGGGCTACCGACGAGTGTTCGTGAAAACCCGAAAGGGCGCGACCTCGTTTAAAAAAAAATAAAAATAAAAATAAAAATAAAAAATAAAAAGAACGGTATGTCCATAAGCAAAGGGGGCACGGATGAAAACCCGAAAGGGCTCCGTGAGTAAAAACAGCAGGGCTACTGGCGAAGTGTTTGTGAAAACCCGAAAGGGCGCAACCTCATTAAAAGACACTTATAGGGTCCTCTCGACCTTGTAAGGAGAAACCACCCGCGTGAGATCCTTACGACTCACAAGGGAGCAACACACTTAGGGATCCTCACGATTCCTATAGGAGAAATTACACTTGCGAGATCCTCACGACTCGTAAGGAGAACTCTCTTATGGGACCCTCACGGCTCATAAGATTTGAAAGTCTTAAGTTATAGAGACCTGAACCTGTTCTTAAGCAACCCCCCCCACAACCTTCAATATGGCCCTACAAGTGGCTCAGTACTGACCCTTGTATACAATCCACGGGCACGAATAAACATTTCCCTAACCAAGTCCCACCCGTGACTGGGGATATGTCCATACGGTGAACAACCCTTATAAGTCCTCTCGACTTGTAAGGAGAAAACCCTTTTGTAATATCCTTACGACTTACAGGGGAACATACACTTAGGAATCCTCACGATTTCTAAGGAGAAAACACACCTATGAGATCCCCACGACTCGTAGGGAGAAATACCTTTGTGAGACCCTTACGGCTCATGAAGTCAAAAGCCTTAGTTGACAGGATCCTAACCCTGTTTACTAAGACACCTTTGTTCAACATCGACAGAGGCAAATGATGATTCGCTCCTGGCAATATCCCAGTTGTAGCGGTGCTGATGCCTAAACGAGTATCAAATTCCAAGTCTTGTCATGGCAAATGATGATTCGCTCCTGGAAATATCCCAGTCGTAGCGATGCTGATGCCTAAACCGATATCAAATTCCAAGTCCTTTTACGGCAAATGATGATTCGCTCCTGGCAATATTCCAGTGGCAGCGATGCTGATGCCAAGATTGGTATCAGATCCTAAATCCCACACTCGCGATAAAAAGTCTGCGAGCCAAAAATGCATATGAAATAGCCGAAATGATGGGGCAACTTGCAACAAAATCAGCAAGTAAAAATGTATGCATACAAAAATAGCCGAAATGATTGGGCAACTCGCAATAAAAAGCAGCGAGTAAAAAGAAAAATAGCCGAAATGATTGGGCAATCACGACCTCCGCGATATAAAAGCTGAAATGATAGAGCATCGCGGAAATTAAAAAAAAATCTGAAAGAATGAAACTTTTTGCCCTGCAGGTGAGGTCACATTGACCCCTATATACAATCCATGGGCACGAACAAAGAGGGAACCATACCTTCCCAACAGGCTCCATCAGAAAGAGAAACCAAATCTCGACGGTTCATAGACAACCTAGAGACAATTTTGACATTTGTCGCAATATTGCAGACACAATGTCAACAAACGAAGCAAAAGAAGATCCCTAGCTTCAGGGTCTCGACGTCGATATCGACAACTTAGAGATCACCAACGGCATTTCTCCTCATTTCAACCAGATGCAGACGTGACGTCAACAATCGACCTCAGAGTCGCAACGAAACAGAACTATGGCAAACTCCCTAGTTCCAAATCTCAATGGCCACATGTACAGCCTGGAGACCAACAATGGTGTGCCTCCTCATTCCAGCAGGACATAGATGCTAGATCATCAAACGAAGCCACTGCATAGTCCCTAGTTCCAAATCTTAACGGTAATATCTACAGCCTAAGAATCAGCAACGGCGTTCCTTTGCAGTCCAGCAGGATGCAGATGCAACGTCAAGACCCCATGGTCGAAATAAAACAGAGCGACGGCAAAATCCCAGCTTCACCTCAGCATTCGTCTCGTTACAGCAGACGAGATGTCAACAACGGCGTTCCTTCGCAAGTCCAGCAGGATGTAGATGCAACGTCAATGAAAGACCCCATGGTCGAAACAAAGCGAAGCGACGGCAAAATCCCAGCTTCACCTCAGCATTCGTCTCGTTACAGCAGACGAGATGTCAACAACGGCGTTCCTTTGCAAGTCCAGCAGGATGTAGATGCAACGTCAATGAAAGACCCCATGGTTGAAATAAAACGGAGTGATGGAAAAATCCCAGCTCCACCTCAGTATTCGTCTCGTTACAGCAGACGCAATAACAACAACGGCGTTCCTTCGCAGTCCAGCAGGATGTAGATGCAACGTCAACGAAAGACCCCATGGTCAGCTAAGCGGAGTGACAACAAAATCCTGGCTCCACCCCAGCGTTCGTCTAGATACATCAGACGCAACGCCAAAAGTAAATGAAGCAAAAGGCCGAATTCCTAGCTTCAGGGTCTTGACGGCAAGTCATATAAAGCCTGAAAGACAATCGGAGATCATCTTGCACCAGCGTGGAGTGGTCACCACCTCGACAATCATCTCGATACAGAAGATGAAATGTCACCCTAGCGTTCTTCCCCCAGCAGGATTCGAACGCGCCAAAGCAAATGAAGCAAAAGGCCAAATTCCTAGCTTCAGGGTCTTGACGGCAAGTCATATAAAGTCTGAAAGACAATCGGAGATCATCTCGCACCAGCGCGGAGTGGTCACCACCTCGACGATCGTCTCGATACAGCAGATGAAATGTCACCCCAGCGTTCTTCCTCCAACAGGATTCGGACGCGCCAAAGCAAATGAAGCAAAAGGCCAAATTCCTAGTTTCAGGGTCTTGACGGCAAGTCATATAAAGCCTGAAAGACAATCGGAGATCATCTCGCACCAGCGCGGAGTGGTCACCACCTCGACAATCGTCTCGATACAACAGAAGAGATGTTACCCCCAGCGTTCTTCCCCCAGCAGGATTCGGACGCGCCAAAGCAAATGAAGCAAAAGGCCAAATTCCTAGCTTCAAGGTCTTGACGGCAAGTCATATAAAACCTGAAAGACAATCGGAGATCATCTCGCACTAGCACAGAGTGGTCACCACCTCGACGTTCGTCTCGATACAGCAGATGAGATGTCAGTACGGCATCCTTCCTCCAACAGGATCCGGACACGCCAAAGCAAATGAAGCAAAGGCCAAATTCCTAGCTTCAGGGTCTTGACGACAAGTCATATAAAGTCTGAAAGACAATCTGAGATCATCTCGCACCAGCGCGGAGTGGTCACCACCTCGACGATCGTCTCGATACAGCAGATGAAATGTCACCCCAGCGTTCTTCCTCCAACAGGATTCGGACGCGCCAAAGCAAATGAAGCAAAAGGCCAAATTCCTAGTTTCAGGGTCTTGACGGCAAGTCATATAAAGCCTAAAAGACAATCGGAGATCATCTCGCACCAGCGTGGAGTGGTCACCACCTCGACAATCGTCTCGATACAGCAGACGAGATGTCACCCCAGCGTTCTTCCCCCAGCAGGATTCGGACGCGCCAAAGCAAATGAAGCAAAATGCCAAATTTCTAGCTTCAAGGTCTTGACGACAAGTCATATAAAGCCTGAAAGACAATCGGAGATCATCTCGCACCAGCACAGAGTGGTCACCACCTCGACGTTCGTCTCGATACAGCAGATGAGATGTCACTACGGCATCCTTCCTCCAACAAGATCCGGACAGCCAAAGCAAATGAAGTAAAAGGCCAAATTCCTAGCTTCAGGGTCTTGACGACAAGTCATATAAAGCCTGAAAGACAATCGGAGATCATCCCACATCAGTGCGGAGTGGTCACCACCTCGACATTCGTCTCGACACAGCAGACGCAACATCACCAAAAGGAGCCATGACAAAATCCCTAGTTATAAACCTCGACGGTTCACCGGCAACCTAGAGACAACCACGACATTCGTCTCGATACAGCAGACACAATGCCGCCAAACGAAGCAAAGGCCAAATTCCTAGCTTCAGGGTCTTAACGGCAAGTCATATAAAGCCTGGAAGATAATCGGAGATTATCTCGCACCAGTGCAGAGTGGTCACCACCTCGACGTTCGTCTCGACACAGCAGACGCAACATCACAAAAAGGAGTCACGGCAAAATTCCTGGTTCCAAACCTCGACGGTTCACCAGCAACCTAGAGACAACCGCGACATTCGTCTCGATACAGCAGACGTGATGCCAGCAAACGAAGCAAAGGCCAAATTCCTAGCTTCAGGGTCTTAACGGCAAGTCATATAAAGCCTGAAAGACTATCGGAGATCATCCCACACCAGCGCAGAGTGGTTATGATTCATCGGGGCTCTCCAAAATGAGCCTAACCTCAAGTAAAAAGCGTCATGGCAAATTTCTAACGCTTGCTCTTCCGACGGTCAAACTGCCTAGGAGGATTGCTTGAAGACGTCTTGTCCAGCCCCCGAAGGGATCAGAGACACGGCAGTCGCAGGGCTACTCGAACAGCACGATTGCCTATCGAGGGATACATCAGCCAATGCGACGGTACGACGGCCAAAACCCTAAGTACCACAGACCCTATCGGACTTCTGTCGTAAAGAGCAGAGGTTAACTGTGACGTTAGGATATTCTTGCGAGATCTGCTCGATCCGTTTCGACTCGTGAGGAAATTAATGTCTTTGCGAGAACTTCTTGATTCGTCTCGACTCGTGAGATAAAGCCTTAGGCAGCGGGGATTAAAAAACATGTTTCCTAAGCACTGGGATCCTACAAGTCGGCCCAAAACGGTCTCTTGCATACTATCCACGGGTCTCACTCTCCAAAGTCGAATCTCGACCAAGAGGGAAACAACCGCTTACGGGTCCACTCGATTCGTAAGGAGGGAAAATTCTCTTATAGGATCCTTACGACTTATAAGAGAAAACACACTAAGGAATCCTCACGACTCCTAAGGAGAAAATACACCTACGAGATCCTCACGACTCGTAGGGAGAAAAGTCTTAATGAGGCCCTCACGTCTCGTAAAGTTGAAAAGTCTTAGGTGGCAGATCCTATCCCTATCTCCCAAGCCATCACTGCCCTGCAAAGAGGTCAAGTCGGACCATCTATGAGCCACACTTGCCAAAGCTACATGCCACTGAAATGGAGAAGCTACTCATGAGCATATAAACTACTTCACGCCAGAGTAAGACATAAAGAAATGGAAGGATGCGGCTCATGGAGTTAAGGGTTTGGAACTATATCCCTTAAGAGTTGAGATTTGAGTCAATGATAAATGACGACGCTTGTGTCCGCTCGTTATCTTCTCAGATCAAGATTCTGAAAGTGATACACCAACCCGAAACTGGTCATACGCCATGCATAACTCTGCACTACTTCACCTACGTATATACTTACATGGGCAAAGTAGTGGGGGGCATTTGTTCCCGCCAAAAATTTCTGCGCAAAGGAGTCCAAGGTATCAAATGGCAGTGATACGCTTAAAGAAATGCAAACCAGTATCTTTCGGCCTATATTTTGATAAACCCCTGAAGGAGAAACTATTAAATTCTGATGGTATTGGAAGCATCTCGAAAAACCCTTCGATTTGATGTATTATGGGCCTCATAATTCATCCGGGATCAAAAGTTATGAGGTATCACGTGTCCACACGTGATGGACCTTTAAGAACCCGCTGGAGGAGTTAAAAGATATAATAAAAACTCAAAAAAGACCCCAATGGGGCATCACGTGCTCACACGTGACCATGGGTCACGTACAGACATGTGATGGGCTCTTAAGGCCTCTAAAATAATGAATAGAATTAAATTCTAAAATCTGTTCCCTGATTAAAAATCAGAAGATACCTCAATGAGGTATCACGTGCTCACACGTGACTAATGGTCACGTGTTGACACGTGATGGTTAAAACAACAACATAAACAAGCGGCTATTAAAGGAACCAATTTGGGGGTCACGTGCTCACACGTGACCAAGGGTCACGTGCCAGCACGTGACAGGCTTGAAAGCCTTACAGTTTAATAGAATTAAAATTCTAAATTTCTCTAAAATCTTTCGAAATAGAATTAAAATTCTAAAAGCTTCTAAATCTTTCCAAATAGAAAAGGATTATGGGGACCGTTGGATTAAAGATCCAAGGGTGATTAAAAATCACCAATTTATGGAAAAATCTTAGACAAGGAAAGATTTCCCCTAAAATCTCACCGGAAATAACAAACAGAATATCTTTGGATTTAAAATCCAACGGTGAATAAAATTCACTGAATGATCTAAAGGATCATATTAATCATGAAATCAATTAAAATCTTTCAATGAAAGATTTATTAAACAAATTGATTCTCTTTCTTTCTCCTATAAATAGGAGCCAAGAAGAGAAGAGAAGGGATCGACCTTTTTAGGAAAAAAAAGAGAGAGGAGAATTTAATTCTCAAGAGGGAAGAAAAGAAAGGAGAATTTAATTCTCAACAAAGAAAACCCTAGGTGAGAAAAGGGGAAAAAGATCAACTTCAAAAAGAGAATTTAATTCTCAAAATTTAAGAGTTTAACTCTTCTGCAAATAAAGAACTTAGTTCTTCTTCTGGTTGAAGATCTGTACAGAGCACATCTCCCCATAGGATGAGAATTTAATTCTCATCGGGTCGAGATCTTGCCATGCAGATCCTGAACTTAGAAGGGGAATTGAGTTTTGAGAATTTAATTCTCCCAAACTCAAAGGAATTTAATTCCTCCTATAATGAAACTGGGGTTTAACCCTAATCAAGAATTTAATTCTGTTACATATCTGGGAATTTAATTCCTTTAAAAAGAAATTAGGGTTTTACCCTAAATAAGAATTTAATTCTTTCACAATAGGGATTTAATTCCTCCAAAACAAAATTAGAGTTTAACCCTACAGAGAATTTAATTCTTAAAATAAAGGGACTTGAAAGATCTCCATCCACATAAAGAATATTGGTCACGTGATGACACGTGACCCCAATCCGCAGTGATCAGAAAAGAAGGAATAAAACCAGGGTCACGTGACCCCTAGAAAGATCCCGAAAAATAAAAAGGAAGAAGCTTTGAGTCAATGCCTCACGTGCTCCCACGTGACTCCCAAAACGCAGAAAGAAAAAGCAAAGGAAATGAAAGCTTTGGGCGCTCTCACGTGTTATCACGTGACCCCTCAGCAAATGCTTTAACAATTGGCGCACAGATCCCCATCATGTGCCAACACGTGATGCTCTAAAATAAAAATGAAAGCGTTTAACACTTAATGGCAGAACGAAGAAAGGAGTTTTGGCCCAATCTCAGGCATCTCACGTGACCACACGTGACCACCCCTTTTTAATGTTTTAACACTATTTTTTAAGCGCATCACGTGGGAATACGTGATCGTCAAATACCTTCTAGTGTTAACACTATTTCAAAACCAACCTAGCCCAAAATGGCTAAGTTTTTCCAGAGGCAGGATTCCCCTTTGATTGAACTCCAAATATACCCTTGTTTTCCAAACTTGATCATTTTACAAGACATTCAAAGTAAACTCCAGAGCCATGATGAATGGTCAGTGCCTAATAAAAGACAAAATGTTGTCAGAACCCCCAAACCTCTGTTTAGCACTGCTGAATGACGAGGGGCTGAACCCAGACAAATGTCTAATGGCCCAAAGGGCCAATATTTCAAACATAATCGGACTTAGCCCAAACTGGCCATAAGTCCTCAAATCATCTTGAACTGAGCACATCTGCTCTTTCAGCCAACTCATTGGTTCGAGGGTACATCTCTGAACTCCTATGATATTTGTCGTTGTAATCCTTCAACGTCTTCAGAGAGGTGACGGGTCCCGACAACAACACATTAATACGGACTGTGGGGTCCTTAAACTCATGGACTAATGCGTCCTTAAACTAACATTTGTCCCCAAAACAGGAATGATGGACCACCACGTCCCTAAACTGGAACTTGGACCACCACGTCTCTAAACTGGAACTTGGACCACCACGTCCCTAAACTGGCAATGGACCACCACGTCCCTAAACTGGAACTTGGACCACCACGTCCCTAAACTGGCAATGGACCACCATGTCCCTAAACTGGAATAATAGAGCCCAAATGCTCTTTTTTCGGATCTAAACGATCCCATTTATGTTGATCTTAGCCTCAAATATGGCTAATGTGTCCTTAAACCTTCAAACAGACTTTAGTCCCAAATTGGACTCTAGATCCCCTAATCAACTTTGGCTCAAGGGTACATCTATGAACTCCTCTGACATCTGTCTTTGTAATCCTTCAACGTCGTCAGAGAGGTGATGGGTCCCGACGGCCATACATGTAATGGACCCCTATGTCCCTAAACTGGAACAATAGAGCCAATTGCTCTTTTGTCGGATCTAAACGATCCCGTTAAGTTGATCTTAGTCTCAAATTGGACTAACGAATCCTTAACAAATGTTTGAGTTGATCTTAGCCTCAAATATGGCTAACGCGTCCTCAAACCAAAACCCCAAACCCAAATCTAAGAAAATACGGATTTGGACTAATCCACGTCCTACGAGCGACGACATAACTCAGTCTCCGTATACAATCCACGGGCAACCGAACACAAAACAAACACCCACGACACGAAGTGATCATCTGGAGAAGGAGAAAGTTGTTACCGCAATGCGGTAACGTAATTAACTGCAGGGGCTTGTGCCTACAGGGAAAAGCGTCCCCACAATCAAAATACCCCTCAAGCGAGGGGGAATCTGACGAAGTCTGCTACATTGGACGCATCCGTTTAAACCTTCGATACATGGTGCCATAAATCAACTTGGCATCTTCGGAGAGGTAGACGGATAGCACCAATTAGCATCTGCCCCGAATCTCAGGCAAGACGTCATGTCGCGCCGTCTTTCGGAGGGGAACAGTCCCGTACGGGAAGAGTTAATGAAGGAAGCTCACAACTCTCCCTACTCAGTACATCCTGGAGGTACCAAAATGTACAAAGATCTACGTCAGAATTATTGGTGGCATGGAATGAAGCGTGAAGTAGCCAGAAGCGTCGCAAAATGTTTGGTGTGTCAGCAAGTAAAGGCTGAACATCACAGGACAGCTGGACTATTTCAACCATTACCAATCCCAGAATGGAAGTGGCAACACAACACGATGGATTTTGTGACTGCTCTCCCTCGCAGCACAAAGGGTAACGATGCTATATGGGTTATTGTGGATCGACTCACGAAGTCGGCTCAGTTCATCCCATTTCGGGTTGGCCAATCAACTGAGACACTAGCAAAGAAGTACATGGAGGTAATAATCTATTTAAGATTTAAACTCTTCATAATGTACTATCTCTGATACCCATGAACTCATACAGGAAATTGTGAGACTTCATGGAGTACCGGTCTGCAATGTCTCCGATCGTGACACCAGGTTCCGATCGCAATTTTGGCAGAGTCTGCAAGCAAGCTTGGGAACAAGTCTGAACTTCAGCATGGCTTATCATCCACAAACAGATGGTCAGTCGGAATGAACTATTCAGATCTTTGAAGATATGCTTAGAGCGTGTATGCAAGACTTCAAAGGATCGTGGGAAGATCACCTGCATCTTGTGGAGTTCGCGTACAATAACAGCTACCAAGCAAGCATAGGGATGGCACCTTTTGCAGCATTGTATGGAAGGAAGTGTCGATCACCATTAAGTTGGGACGACATAGGAGATAAGGAACTTCTTGGACTAGAGATGATAGTAGTGACCGTTGATGTGGTTCGTACTATCAGGGAAAGGATGTGCATAGCCCAAGATCGACAAAAACACTGAGCTGATGCGAAGAGACGACACTTGGAGTTCCAGCCAGGAGATCACGTATTCTTGAAGATATCTCCGAACCGCGGAGTGATCCGATTTGAAAGAGGGGTAAATTAAGTCCGAGATACATTGGACCGTTCGACAGACTCGAACGAGTCGGTGAAGTGGCATACCGCTTAGCGCTTCCACCCTCATTGGAAGGAGTGCATAATGTGTTCCACATATCCCAACTCAAAAAGTATGTGAGTGACCCCAGCCATGTTCTTGATCATTCCGAGCTCACTATACAGCCCGACTTGTTTTGTGAGCAACAGCCTGTGGAGATCCTGGACAGGAAAGTGAAGACACTTCGGAACAAGGAAATTAACTTGGTCCGAGTAATGTGGAGGAAAGACACTCCAGGAGAATCCACTTGGGAAAGGGAAGATAAAATGCGTGCAAGATATCCTCACCTCTTTGTAAACTAGTCCTCAAATAAAAGTTGTAAATTTCGAAGAAGAAATTTTTGTAAGAAGGGTAAACTGTAACAACTCCATTTTTAGTGTACATAAATTTGATTTAAATTTGAAGTATACTCGGGGTATTTAATGTTGCTGTTACCACTTTAAGTATTTGTTTACACAATAATTATAAGAAGGAGCTTATAGCTCATTGGTAATATCTTGCACTGCTGAACCAAGCCACCAGAGTTCAAATCCCATACCCCACATTATTTTTAATATTGATTTTTTAAAAAACCTTTAGAATATCAAGAGTTTACACGTGCATATCTCACAAAAACCCCACTACACTCAAAGATGTAACATTTCCAGGAGTTAGATGAACCGTCGGGGGGGATCCCGGCAGCCTGACTCGGCCGGGAATCGGCCAAATCGGCCTTGACTCGGTCTGACTCGGTCCTCAAACCGAGTCACGGCCGAGTCGGCCGATTCCGGCGACGGCCCCAACATGAAAGTTGTGTCTTTTCATATTCCCTATGCACCTACAAAATTTCAGCCTCAGACCACTTTCAGAGCTCTTTTAAAATCCCAATTACTACACTTTTAATATATTTTTTTAATACATTTTATCACATTTTTCATTTTAACCTTTCATCTACCCTATCCCTAGCCTAACCCTATAAATACCAACCCTACACACTACCCTCTAACCCCCAAAAATCCTGAGCCCACTCTATCAAAAATTTCCAAGAATCATGTACTTGAAAACAAGCTCGAGGCGAAGCTCCGACGAATTCCCGGCGGAATTTCCGGCGATCATTTTAGGAACTACCGGCGATGACACTACACATCAAAGATTCCTCTAGTTCCCCCTCACTCTCTCGTGTAATCTAAAACCCGTGAGTCCCTTTCTATCTCTCTTCCCTATTCAAGAAAAATACGAAATTACAAAACCCGACGGAATCGAAACAAATCCGATTTTCGATTCGGTTTTCTATAAAATTCCACTTCTCACTAATACAATCATTCTTAAACTTCCTCATATTGATAATTAAACACCACTTAAACAATTTGAACAAGTTTCATCACATGAAATGATAGCTTTCTCAAATTATCGTATTTTTCACTTAAATACCACATTATTTCAATCCTTCATTTAACCCATCAAACTTGCTATACAATTAAAGTAGATCACGAGGTAACGACCTACCTCCTCACACACTTACATACAACCTAACATGACACCATTAAAACCTTAGAATACGAAAAAAACAAGCATTTACATTTAAATACCATACACTTAATAAAACTATTTCTAAAAGAGTTAGAGTTGATACACTTTTAAATAAATACATCTTATTATGAAAATACGATAAGTTGTGGACATCGGTCGTTTATCTAACCTGACTTTGTGGTGTCTAGACAAGGCAAGTGAGAAAGATAACTTTAAAAGGCCCGTCTTACGGTGATTCGTGAACGGATCCTTCCTTTCTTCACTTGTACTTACCTGGCCACAGTTGGCGGTGAAGAGACGATTTGTGGTATCTCACAACTTGTCGTTTAGACTATTTAGAAATAGTCTAGTTGACTCAACAAACCCTAGAACTTAAAATACGGAAAATTGACATTTTTACAAATAAATACCATTTACTTTATAAAATCGTTTTTTAAAGGATTTAGTATTTTACAATGTTTGCAAAGCGACGCTACAACCCACTTTGGGGAACCCGTTCGGGATGGTGCGGATTATCGCACATCCTCGGGCTTAGTAGTGCGAGATTCAGACCTCCGCAAGGAGCATTCGGTCTCGAAAGATTTAAAATATGACATCTTAAGAAAATGAGATTTTTAGAATATAAAATATATATATTAAAATTATTTTATTTATAAATATATGTATATTTATCATTAAAATACCTATTTTGTTATGATATAAATATTCCACCTTTTCTAAAAAATCCCAAGAATAAATTTACACTAAAATACCATGAATTTCAAATAAATCAATATTACAGATAAATACCTTTATTTATAAAACTAAGATATTTTCACTAGAAATATCACAATATAAAATCCACACTCATTACAACTCTAAAGACGAATAATAAATACTTGGGGAGTATTTTGAAAAGTATAGAAAAGTATATTTTACATAAAACCCCCTCAAGTTTATAAATTACCCTAAGGACCCTAGCAATTATAGGTTTAAGAAATAATCAAAATTTCGACTTACATTTCTAATTGTCTGACTCGGGTTTGAGTCTGATTAGTCTGACTTGAATATGATTCTGGTCAATCTACAATCTACAATATTCCAATTCAATAGAAACGCATGAATTCATGAATCCAATTATCAATCTATATGACTTGACTGAACCGAACCATGGATATATTCCACTTATATGATTCTCCAGTTATTCCATTTGCATGACTCTACGGTTACACCCGTTTACTGATATCATGGTTTCGGTCAGTCAATCAATTATACAATCAATACAATTTACAGGACAAATAATACAATTAAAACACTACAGGGTTTAAGGGGTAGATTGGTACGGAAGGTGTTAAAAGTGGCACGAGGCGGTAAAATTAAGACACCTAACCTATATTCCGTTGCTGTTGTACCGTGGCTTAACGGTTCCTTGTACATTCCGTTTGCCCTGGTCTCTAGCATATAGAGACCCCTCTCATATACACTGGCATCCTTCTGTACCAAGCTACAAACAACTGCGTTAACACAATATTACAACAATATTATTCAACTTTAAAAGATATCTTCTTATTCTGTCTATTCTACTTTCCTCTTACCTATGGGACTTACCGAGCGACCTGTGCGCTGACGACATTCTATTTCTTTCTTCTTTGAATGTCGTCAGGTGGTTTGGACCCGGCAGAGATCGAGCCATCTGCAAACGACTTGGAGCAGTTTGCCGAAGATCCAGTACTTTAGTTTCATTGTATACTTTTCCATTCAGTACTTTTCATATCCTGTTATGCCACTTTTTAGGCATCGTTTTTATTTCAGTTGTATTTCCTTTTTATGCATTGTACAAAAGAATGTTAATAAATAAAAGTTGTTGTTTTTATTATATCTTGTGTATTTATTTTATATTGCTTAGATACGTTTAGCGTATGTACTTCTGATTATATACGTAGCGGACCGGTCGCGTCCCTTTCGCCGTATACCGGGAAGCGGGGCGTGATAGAAACAAAGCGGAGTGACGGCAAAATTCCAGCTCCACCTCGACATTCGTCTCGTTACAGCAGACACAATGTCAACAACGTCGTTCCTTCTAAAGTCCAATAGGATGCAGACGCAATGTCAACAAAAGACCCCACGGTCGAAAGAAAGCGGAGTGACGGCAAATCCCAGCTCCATCTCGACATTCGTCTCGTTACAGCAGACGCAATGTCAACAACATAATGCAGACGCAACGTCAACAAAAGATCACAAGGTCGAAACTAAACAGAGACATAGCAAATTCCTTGCTCTAAGTCTTGATGGTTCATATACAAACTAGAGACAATCTCAACATGCTCCTCGTTATAGCAGACACAATGTTAACAAAGGCTCCAAAACAGCCACATAAAAAAGGAAGCGAAGGCAAAATTCCTAATTTCAGGGTCTTAACGGCAATTCAAATAAAACACGAAAGACTATCGGAGATCATTAAACTACCTAAGAAAATTACTTAAAGACGTCTTGTCCAGTCCCCGAAAGGATCAGAGACACGACAGTCGTGGGGCTACTCGAATAGCAGCATAAAGACTGCATATCGAGGAATGCATCAGCCAACGCGATGGTACCATGGACTAAAACCCTGGTACCACAAAACTTAACGGACTTCTGTCGCAAAGAGTAAGGGTTATCTATAACGTTAGGACAAGTTTGTCTATAAACCCAAGGGAGGTAAACTAAATAAACTCCGAAATGAGTTCATAAACTAGATACTCCGGAATGAGTGAATAAACTACAAACTCCGAAATGAGTCCATAAACTAATGATTCCGGAATGAGTGAATAAACTACAAACTCCGAAATGAGTTCATAAATTAGAGACTCCAGAATGAGTGAATAAACTACAATTTCCGAAATGAGTCTATAAACTAGAGACTCCAAAATGAGTGAATAAACTACAGGCTCCGAAACGAGCGCATAAACTAGAAACTCCGAAACGAGTGAATAAACTACGGACTCCGAAATGAGTAAGTAAACTAATTAGCACTACATTAAGACATCAAAACACAGATAAGCTATTGGATATAGTGCACTCAAAGTCAATTATTAGATCGCAGGCACGTGATTGCAATGATTGAGGGAGGACCTATGCCGGTAAGACAATCTTACTCAAGATGATAGTATGCTATCTGGTTTATCTGTATCATCGTGTACATGCTTTAGGTGACCTTACAGATCACTATTACACGTTGATAGAGCCCTTAGGATTCTTGCTTGACTACCAGCAGTATGATAGCGATCATATACGTGAGAGTTGGGTAGTCTATAAGCACATCCTTAAAGCGGTCCCTAGTTGTGGGAGTTTCGAGACTGGGCATTGACACTCCATTAGTGGACTAGTGTATACATTCGAGACCCCGACGAGGGGCGGTGGCCGGCCTTACAAGCCATTGGTGTAAGTTGGATCACCTAAGATGTATACAGGTGCTCATTGGGTTATGAGTACACCGGACAGGACTCGTCGGGAACATGCTAGTTGGTATTATACCTGACGTCAAATAGCAGTTCCCTGGTGACATGTGTACAGGTTAGTTTATCGACCTGAGATCGTCATTTGTCTCGTGTGAGTTCCTACTGTGCTTTGATTACTACCCTACCACGGCTCAAAGGAGTCGTGCAAACAGGTTTTAGTTGGGTAGAGTCCCGAGCCACATGGAGGCAGTGAGCGGATCGGCAAGGGTTTCATCTCTCCCGGTATTGGGGGTGAGATCGCGCTGTGTCTAGGAGAGCCATTATACGAAGTCCTTGGCCAAGGCAGGAGATTTACTGGTAGATATTCCAGTAGTATCTCAGGGTGTTCTAGGCTACACTCCGACACGGCTTGTACCGCTTTTGGGGGTCTGACTTTTACCAACCCCCTAGGCCCGACATGCGATGCTCATAGACGAACGGACCGGACTGTACGGATATTGTCACTGACAGGCTCAGTAGGGTATCAGGATGAGTTCGCTCATCGACCTCCCTTTTGGTCAATACATGGTAGCCCGTTACGTACAGCTAGTACCAGTGACGTGCTAGTGGTTAAATCCACAGCCAAAATATTGACGAGTCTTTAGAGTCCCCCACAGACAGTTTCTTAAGTTTCGGGCGAAACGTTGTAGAGGCCGTATGGTATTATGGCAAGGTTCGATCATATACGTGCAATCATGCACGGATCATGATCGGACGGATCATACTAGTGGGCTTTGGTTTAAGCCGGATCCTAGTATTAAATTTGTTGGATTACTTTCGTCTCATCGCATTCGCATTCAGTTGGAATGCGGATGCATGTATGTATATACAAGTGAGGGGTATCCTTGTGATCCTTCACAAGTTTACTTTAAATGTTGCCGTATTTTTTTGTTGGACTAAACATTTGGATTAATGTTTGGATGGTGGAAATTGTGAGTGGAAGTCATCATGAAGAGGCACAATCAATTTGGTGACTCATGGTCTCTTTTTTGGTGCAAATGTCACATAATTGATTGATTATTGTATTGAAATGAGTGGTGGAGAGAGAATGGACAGCAATAGGCTTGGGGTTTGCTCTTGGATTATTATTCTTATGCTCTCATTTTTCATTGCAACACAATAACACAAAAGGAAAAGAGCCTCTTCTTCTTCTTCTTCCTCTAGCTCACAACATCCACCATGGAATCATCTTCTACCTCCACTCTAACCATCTCATGTGTTGAGAATCCTAGAGTGTCAAGAGACAAAGTTATCACACACATTCTCTACTTCACCTTGGACACGTCGGCTAGCAAATTTCGTGTGCGAGTTGCTTCAGTTTGAAGCGGGAGCCCGTAAAAGGATTCATAGATATGGTGCCCTTTCTGACGAGGAGATTGGAGATCGAGCGAGATCGGAGATGCCGTAAGGAGCTAAAGATGGTGGCTAAAGACCGAAGGACACGGATCGATCGGTATAGCTTTTCTAACCCTCTTTAGATTGCTAGTTTAATATTAATGGTTCAATCCGGGATTAAAGTCTGCGTTAGCGCCAGTTTCAAGTTTATAAAAAGTTTTTTGTTTCCGCATTTTGGCCTCGGATTGACGGCCGGAGCGCTACCGTAGACTTACATGGTATCATAGCCACGCCATTAACCTTAGCTAGCTCGTTTTAAATAATGTTAATCTATCGAAAACGAAACTAAACCCAAACACTGCCACTGTCCAAGTCTCTGTTAATTTTAAAAGTGTTCAGAAAAAAATTTCAAACATGTGCAGAAGACTACTGAACCTACCAGATGACCACTGCCCAAAAACTAGCCCCACCCCTCGGAAAAAAACCGGCCACCAAGCTTGTAATTCCGGCCAGGCCGGCCCATTTGTTGTGTTTGGGCTTCGTATTTAGGCTGCAGGCAGGTCTCTGGGAAGTTAGTGCAGTGGTATTATTTGTTCAGCCCAATTTGGATATGGTTTTATCAGTTTTTCCAGGCTATTCGGGAGGTTATTTCGGATTCGATATTTTATAATATTGTTTAAAGTTTACGGTGCATTACATTATATCTGCAACTGTGAATGTCATTTGATCGGCAAATCTTGCCTAATCGCTCTAGCCCTTTTAGACGGATTTGCGAACGTGACATTCACGTTGATGTTCTGTATTGTGCTGTGATGTTGCGGATTTGTCGTGGTGGATAGCTTGGATGCAATGGTAGTACAGTTTGATTACATTTGTACATTTGATATTGCGGGGCGAGCGTCCGATATGTGGACTGCCGTCACTGCCTGTTTGTATATTATTCTTTTGGGGCACGACCGGGTTGAGTTCAATGTACCCGTTGTATATATTTTTACTTTCTGTACTAGGATTACCCCAAGGTGGAGTGCACGGATAGACGGGTTCTAGAGGGCAACGAGCCCGCATCTCATGGCTTTGAGACGGAGGGGGCTTTACTCTAGAATTGGCGGGCTATTCACCGCACTGATAGGGGGTATAGGTTGACCCAAGAAGGGGTGCTCAAGTTACCGGATTTTGTGAAGTGCTGGGTGGTCCATTCACTTCGTTGAAGGGGGCCGCCTCGCTTCAGGTTTTGGCAGGTACCTTGCCGCGCCCGGAGGGGTCAAGGATTTCATTGCACAGGCTGTCCACACGACCAGGGGAACGTCGGGTTTCACTTGCGGCTCATTGGAAACCCGAGGATCCCAGATTATCTGTATTGTTCTGTGATGCTTATTACATTTATGTGATGTTGCATTTATCACGCCTTGAGCGATTATTATATATTGATATATACTAGTAGATGTTGTATATGTTTTACATCCGTGCTAGTCTAGTCCCCGCTCTGTCGTTAGTTAAGTAACCTAACGGGTGATGACGGGACCCAGTGGGGAATGCGGATGGCATATACGTACATCGTATTTTCGTTCTTTATTGGTGTGATCAATTAATGGGACTGCATTGATTCGGATCAATGCAAGCTAAACAAACCTGTTTGATGTTGTTGGAACAATTTTTCAAAATCTGTTATTACAAGGACGTTCTCTTTTGTTTTGGACAGTGGTATTCGGTTATGAATATCCAGCACCTCAGTCGACGAGGCAAGGGCCGAGATTCCTTCACCGGGAGTGACCCCTTGGATAAAAGTTTGCGTCAGGGTAATAACTTCACTATAGTCGATTACTTTTTGCTTTTCATCATGGTATTCAGTTGGAATATCTTGCACCTCATTCTACGAGGAAAGAGCCGAGATCTCTTCACCGGGAGTGACCTCTTTAGCAAAGGTTTTTGCCACTATATTTATAAAAAGCTATCCGGTTCCTTCGACAATATCAAGTTCATTACGTTAAAGGTTTTTCGCCAAAAACCATTCGTAGCCCTCCGTCATTTCAAACGGGTAGCACTTAGTATTCATGCTATGTTTATTGACCTTCGTCAAGGCATAGTGTATGGTAGCTGCTTGTTACCTTTCTGTTGCATAGATAGATGCGTTGGTTTGGGACAGTCGTACAGCCTTGTTGACCTTCGTCAAGGGCTTGTACGGGTGGGTTCAAATTAACCTGGACAATGACGGGTGGAATTTGATATGTGACTTATGATTTGTTGACCTTCGTCAAGGTCATAAGAGCATGGGGTAAAAATCACATCGGGAGTTTCTAAAGAAACTGAAACTTGTCAGGCATGCGCATACCTTCTGGAGTGTGATAACGTAAGTGGATTCCATCACGTTATCATGCAATGATAGTTGGATCCCGATTCCTACTGATGAGTTGGTTTACTCCTCGGGTGATCCCGACTAATTCTTCTTTCAGGTTTGGAGGAGAATTTAAGGATACAGTGGGAGGTTTCCTGATTAGATAAAGTGATAACCATTCTGATCTAGGTTAGAGTGCACGTAGAGTGTTTCTTTTCTCTCTCTCTTTGGCAGCGACCATGACCCGACCCTTGACTATGACTCAGTAACCAAGTTGACCGAACCTTCTTAAAACACTGGCTTTTGGATTGTCTGAGTTGCATATCTCATTGCCACTCTTCCTTTTACCCTTTTTCTCTGGAACATTTCGTATCACTACGAACATCCACTTCTATTTGATAAAACTATCGTATGGTTATATATGAACTCGAAGGAACTTGTTCCAGATTCGAGGATGGTTCCGGTTCTGGAGAAAATGAATAGGACTATTCAGTTGTCTTTTCCTTTTACCTTCTCTCAGGTTGCGAGTGCTCCTTAGATTAGGAGGGTACACCCATTACACTAATTGGATAGTCTTCTTCCAAACCATAGGCAGGTGCCGAAAGGTAGGGAATGAAGAAAACCGATTAGCCTAAGTGTGGTGTACAGAAAATAATAAGTAAAGACAAATAAAGGGATTAGTAAGAGAGCAAAGTAAATTGCGACTGCTATCATTCACGACCAAACCAAGTATTTCATCACCACTCCTACTTCACCTTTGTATTTCTCCAGAACACCCCGTATCACTACGAAGATCCACAGTTATTTGGATAAATCCATCGTATGGTTATATATGAACTCGAAGGAACTTGTTCCAGTTCGGGGATGGATTCTGGTTCAGGAGAAATAGGAATAAGGTTTATTCAGATGTCTTTTATCTTTACCTTCTCTCGCATTGCGAGTGCTCTTAGGATTAGGAAAGTACACCCATTATGATTATTGGATAGTCTTCTTCCAAACCATAGGCTGGTGCCGAACGGTAAAGAAAGAAGAAAACCATCTGGCCTAAAGGTGGTGTACAGAAGGTAATGACTAAAGACATATAAAGGGATTTGGAGAGATGGCAAAGAAATATACGGTTACAGTTGTGATTCTGATAATGGAAGAGGCATTACTAGGAATACCAGGATACCCCTTCGAAACATTTACATATTTCAGTTTCACTGTGTATTGTTAAAAGAAAACTGATTTCTTAATTAGCCCTTACTCCAGGGTATGTATTTACCAGATTTGATTCTCACATCTGTATGGTTTTACAGATGATGAGTGGGAGTAAGTTATTGGAAATTAGGTGATCATTCTCATTATATCGGGATTCGTTGTAATTGATGATATTTGAGGAAATCGCCTGGGTTATTGCCGGACGGCAAATATTTAGTTTTGAATATCCGTTGTTATGCACCAATTTCAAACTGATATATCTGTACGTTTATTTTTATAAAGTGAGATATAACCTTTTGAAATTATGTCCATGACATTTACCTATATCAGTTGATGGTTAGGTAAGGAGCATTTAACAGCGGTGTAATTCTTCATAACCATAGTACAATTTTCAACCTACGACGCACAGGGTTTGAGTTATTCAACTCAGCAGACTTATACAAAGTATTGTATGTTGTCCAGTGTCCATTAGGACAGAGGGGTTGGTCTTCGTACTATATTCTGTTTACTTATGACTTCTCTAGTTTTTAGACAAGCGTTTTGTAGAAATGCAAGGTCTAAGTTTTGAGAAGTTATAAGTATAAGAGTAAAGTAGAGAACCAGGTGTTGCAAGTATCAGGATTCTTCAAGGTGATCGAAGATGTAAATACTTGTATCCGGTATTCAGTTGATAGTAATGGTTTTGAGAAACTTGTTTCTCTTTCAGGTTACTCATGTTTTGGATGCACTCCTAAGTTGAGTAATGTTGATCGGCCTCTCTCCATTTAGTTGACATGCATTGGAGACAGCTGCATGATTTGAATCTGGTTCCAATTAAATCAGTGCCTCTGTTTCTATATTAGATATAGAATGGCTCATATCTTAAACGATGTTAAGGTATATGGAGTTGTCCGGCTTATGCTTAAAACCAGACTCTGGATAACTCAAGGCACGTTTCTGTAATGGTTGTTTGTGGGTTAACCCGGGCTATGACGAGGGTTGACTTTCTACCATCTCGAAGATCAATAGTGATATTGTTCCAGACTCACCACAGTTTTGATAAAAATGGATTTTTTCAGAAAACAGTAGTGGGAGTATGGTAGAACTGGAAGTGATTCCAGAACCACAAATGATTACTGGAAATTTGATGAAAACCTAAAGATTCAATCAGGTTTGATATTCCATTAGCCACTCTGCAGATATGTAGGGTAACCTCAAGCACCCGAAAGGTACTCCGGTATCCTCAAGGACGGTGACAGGGAGGTTCTTGTTCACCCAGACTTGACACTACTGTTGTTCCAGACTATGAGACCCGGCAGGAGGATGAATATAGCGTCGTTCTAAACTAGCTTTAGAAGTGCATGTGTATATGACTCTGCCAGAGGGTTGTCGTAATCAGTGGGAGCAGCGGAAGCATAGTGGACAAGTAGCTTATGTCTATTTATAGACTAAAGCAGATATAGCGGAGATAGATCATCTATTTCTGATGTGACAGTCATAGGTTTGACTTCATCAGAATAGGGGATGGATCTGTTAAGAAGGTAGTAGGGTGTGATGTCCTGGTATTTGGATGACATACACAGAGTAGGAAGTGAAATTTCTATACTACGATCGGTTATACTTTGGTTGTCACACAGTGGTTTCTCCACATAAGATATAGATATTATATCAGACATTCTGGTTACTAGATCTATGGTTTTAGATCTAGATTTGGGTAGTTTCCCAATCTGGATACTTAGACAGCATTCTAAAGGTGCTTTGGAATGGACGACTTCAGGCATGGTAGTGTACCTGCAGGTGATGGAGTCACCCTCTCTGAAGGTGTCTTACAGACTAAAGGGGAGAGGGATGTGCATGATTGGCAGATCACTTGCTTAGGCAATTGAGTCAATCATGAGATGTCAAGTACCACACCAGATGTTGTTTTTGCACTAGTTGCAATAAGTTGATATTAATCCTATCCTGGAGAAACGTTCGGAAGTAGTTTTAGAACATAAGTGGATGTTCTAGGGATATGATAACGACATCCTCCTTTGGAAGACAATTATCATTCCAGGCTTCCAAGGTGACTTGAATGACAGAGTGACTGTCAGAGTTATAGTTTTCCCTCCGACGAGGGGCAGTTGTTTGGACAGGTGGTCCAAGGGGATACTGAGGGAGGCATGGCGCAGGATACTGATTAAGCTCAGTTAATGATACTGTCTAATAAGTTTGGATTTGGAGTTCATTTATTAACTAGGTCCCATCAGATATCCAGACATATTCTAAGACAGATATTGCTCATTTCAGGAGATGGCTTTCTCCGCGAACTTGAGATAAAGAGAGACATAGAAAGAAAAATCAGGGCGGATCCACTCACTGAGGCTATTCCTCGAACGCAATAGTTTCACAAACGGGCTTTGTGAGACTGATCAGTAGAGGAGTTGGGTGTTCGGTATCACACGGGCTGTGAGTATGCGACATCGTAATAATTAGCCTTGAGTGCAAGTGGGAGATTGTTGGATATAATGCCCTCAAAGTCAATTATTGGATCGCAGGCACGTGATTGCAATGATTGAGGGAGGACCTATGCCGGTAGGACAGTCTTACTCAAGATGATAGTAAGCTATCTGGTTTATCTGTATCATCATGTACATGCTTTAGGTGACCTTACAGATCACTATTACACGTTGATAGAGCCCTTAGGATTTTGGCTTGACTACCAGCAGTATGATGGCGATCATATACGTGAGAGTTGGGTAGTCTATAAGCACATCCTTAAAGTGGTCTCTAGTCGTGGGAGTTTCGAGACTGGGCATTGACACTCCATTAGTAAACTAGTGTATACATTCGAGACCTCGACGAGGGGCGGTGGCCGGCTTCACAAGCCATTGGTGTAAGTTGGATCACTTAAGATGTATACAAGTGCTCATTGGGTTATGGGTACACCGGACAGGACTCGCCGGGAACATGCTAGTTGGTATTATACCTGACGTCAGATAGCAGTTCCCTGGTGACATGTGTACAGGTTAGTTCATCGACCTGAGATCGTCATTTGTCTCGTGTGAGTTCCCACTGTACTTTGATTACTATCCTACCACGGCTCAAAGGAGTCGTGCAAACAGGTTTTAGTTAGGTACAGTCCCGAGCCACATAGAGGCAGTGAGCGGATCGGCAGGGGTTTCGTCTCTCCCGGTATTGGGGTGAGATCGCGCTGTGTCTAGGAGAGCCATTACACGAAGTCCTTGGCCAAGGCAGGAGATTTACTGGTAGGTATTCCAGTAGTATCTCAGGGTGTTCTGGGCTACACTCCGACACGACTTGTACCGCTTTTGGGGGTATGACTTTTACCAACCCTCTAGGCCCGACATGCGATGCTCATAGAGAAATGGACCGGACTGTATGGATATTGTTACTGACAGGCTCAGTAGGGTGTCAGGATGAGTTCGCTCATCGACCTCCCTTTTGGTCAATAGCTGGTAGCCCGTTACGTACAGCTAGTACCACTGAAGTGCTACTGGTTAAATCCACAGCCAAAGTATTGACAAGTCTTTAGAGTCCCCCACAGACAGTTTCTCAAGTTTCGGATGAAATGTTGTAGAGGCCGTATGGTATTATGGCAGGGTTCGATGATATACGTGCAGTCATGCACGGATCATGATCGAACGGATCAGACTAGTGGGCTTTGGTTTAAGCCAGATCCTACTATTAGATTTGTTGGATTACTTTCGTCTCATGGCATTCGCATTCAGTCGGAATGCGGATGTAGGTATTTATATACAGGTGAGGGGTATCCTTGTGATCCGTCACAAGTTTACTTTAGATGTTGCCGTATCTTTTTGTTGGACTAAACATTTGGATTAATGTTTGGATGGTGGAAATTGTGAGTGGAAGTCATCATGAAGAGGCAAAATCAATTTGGTGACTCATGACCTCTTTTTTGGTGCAAATGTCACATAATTGATTGATTATTGTATTGAAATGAGAGGTGGAGAGAGAATGGACAGCAATAGGCTCGGGGTTTGCTCTTGGATTATTATTCTTATGCTCTCATTTTTCATTGCAACACAATAACACAAAAGGAAAAGAGCCTCTTCTTCTTCTTCTTCCTCTAGCTCACAACATCCACCATGGCATCATCTTCTACCTCCACTCTAACCATCTCATATGTTGAGAATTCTAGAGTGTCAAGAGACAAAGTTATCACACACATTCTCTATTTCACCTTGGACACGTCGGCTAGCAAACTTCGTGTCCGAGTTGCTTCGATTTGAAGCGGAAGCCCGTAAAAGGATTCATAGATGTGGCGCCCTTTCCGACGAGGAGATTGGAGATTGAGCGAGATCGGAGATGCCGCAAGAAGCTAAAGATGGTTGCTAAAGACCGAAGGACACGGATCGATCAGTATAGCTTTTCTAACCCTCTTTAGATTGCTAGTTTAATGTTAATGGTTCGATCCGGGATTAAAGTCTGCGTTAGCGCCAGTTTCAAGTTTATGAAAAGTTTTTTATTTCCGCATTTTGGCCTCGGATCGACGGCCGGTGCGCTACCGTAGACTTACATAAGCAGATGAAGAAACGTATATTCTTATTCATGAATCAAGATATTTAAGAGATACAATTAATACAAAAAGGGGAATAAAGTTATAAATAGGAAGGAGGGGATTTCAACAAATTGGCAATCCACTCACGCACTCCACGCAACTCCTCCTCGGACGCTTCTACTGCGGCCAGCCTCGCTTCGATTTGAGCCCGTTGCTGCAAGGAGGATGAAAGCTTCTCAGTGATTTCCTGCTTGGCAGCTTCGCAATCTTGCGTGACCCGCTCGGTAAAGTCGAGCTTCTACCTTAGCGTCAACCTATCAGAAATACATTGTTAAAGATTTTCAAAAATATCTTTCAGCTGCGCGGCATTCGCTTCGATTTGGACGCGCAATTGGACGGATTCACCAGAAGCCATCTCATACTCCTTTCTCTTTAGGGTCAACTTTTGTTCAAAATACTGAAAGAAATTGGCGCTTTGCTTGATCCACACGACCCACTGAGCCTTCAAGATCAATACATCAGGAGCGAGACGCTTAAGCTCGGTCTCATGCAAACAAGCATTGATCTTCTTACAATGATCGACCCAAAAGTGAACTAAATCTTCGTTGTGGAAATTCACGAGCGTCGCCGGCATAGAGTTGGCTTCGTCAGCGAAATCCACAGTAAAGGAGAGAGCCTCGGTATCAAGATCTTCAATAAATTCGTTTAACATCCACTTGCTAGTCACCGCGCCCCTGGAAGATTGACGTTTAGCAAAAGGACCCGTAGGCATGGGAATGTATGACTCAAAATGAAGTGAAGCCGGTGTAGTTGCTGCAAAATAAATCACGCACGAATAAGGGTCAAATTTTGACTTCAAAGGTAAAGAAGGAAGCCGATGGACAAGATCTACCGTACCCTCTGTTGAAGGCGGCAGGACATGGAGCACCGAAGGCTTGGCCATTCCTTCGCTCCCTCTTTCTAGCAGTGATACTGTGATTAATATGAAGAAAGCTTAGCAACGGAAATTTTACTTATAAAAAAGGAAAAACTGTAACACCCTAGTTCATTTATACCAGTTCTATTTTGAGTATTTCTTTATTTATGGTCTTTTTCCTGATTTATTGTGTTTAGGGTGCGAATAGTGTATTTGACAACTGTATTTTGCATCCGACCTGACCCGCTTGCTGGAAACCCGTCTTGATTCCTGTTTATGATTTATCCCGGCTTGTTATGTGGATCCGTGCACTTTCTTTTTTCTATATACTGCATACTGGCATTTTATCAGACATCTGCATATTTTTCAATATAACATTTAAAGTCAAGTAAAATATTTTAAAAATATATAACATGGCCTGCATGATACCCCTAACACTATCGTAGCATCCGCGCATCTTGTTCTCGTCCCCTTCAGTGAAACGGACCTGTTTGGATGGCTACGTGCACGTGCGTGCATCCGTTCTTGGGGATATACCTTTTCGTTACCCGGTTATCCTGTTTTAATGTTGGTCAACACGTATATTTTACATATTTTAAAACTAGATTTTTAGACCCGACCCGGGTATATTTTGGACTATTTTTGTGTTAGCCAAGATATATAATTTTATTAATATTATATTTTTTAACTATTCAGTTACCTACGTCTAAATTTTTCAAACTAAAATATTTTAAAGATTTTAAAATCTTTTTTAGTAACAGAACTCCTTCTCTCTCCTCTCTCTCTCTCCCTCTCGTGATCACTGTTCCTCGCGAGGATCCCGTCACCTCCTCCTTGCTACAATCACCTCCCTCTTCTCTTTTCTTCTTCTCCTTTAAAAACCCTACGCCCCTCACGAGATCCCCATAAAACCCTAACTCCGCCGCCGATCTTCTCGCAACCCCAGACCTTGTCATCACCACCTTCGCCTGCATCCCCTCATCACCTCCTTCCTCTCTCCTTTCCCCCTTTCAAACCCAAGAACCCTGCACCAAGCTGCACCCGATACCCACGACCTCACCTGAACCCTCACCGGAGCTCCGATCACCCCGTCAGCCTTACCTCACCACCACCCATTCTCCTATCATCTCACCTGCAAACCCATACCCCAACACCAAGAACCCCGATCCCGACTTCAAGAACCCGAAACCCACTGCCTTTGGTCGTGAGCCCTCACCGGAAAAACCCACGACTCGTCGTCAATGTCCCCCTCACCTCGCCTCTGTCCCCAAACACCAACCAAAAGCACCTTGAACCCAGTCCCCCTCTCTTCTCCCTCTTCTTCTTCCTTCTTCTTTTCTTTTCTTTTCGTGATCCATGGTTTCCAGTCATCGCCGGAGCCATACCCGTCGCCGACAATCCGGACAACCCAGTAGACGTCTCCAGCCAGCGTGGTCACATTATTGCTTTGCTTGGTCCTGCCATGTGTGCGCGTGTATACATTGCGACATTTACTGATGTCGGACGCGGCGTACGCACCCCATATTGAGATCCGATCAGGCAAGTTTATCTTGCTACATGCTATAATACATATTTTGCATCCATATGAATAAAATTATCCCATGTTGATTGCATTGTACATCCATATTAAAGTTTTACTGTTTTCGGATACCCGTATGCATCCATATCATTTATTATATATGTAGCTGCATCTGCAGATCATATTAATTCATATTACTGTTACATTAGTACCCCATGCTTGCTAATGTGCATCCTACATAGTCATGATGTAACCCCTAATAGATATTTGTGCATCCATGCTTTCACCGTACATCCGTACCTTTTTCGTGATTCGATACTTGCTACATTTTACTGTTGAGCACCCACTTGATGCATGTGCACTACCTGACATGACCTGATATACCACTGCTTGACATGTTAACCGATCCTGTTTCTAATGCCGACAATCCTGACATATTGTCCCGATGGACGTTATTGTTGTCTACATAGACAAAACCTGTACCTTCTTGATCCTGTGTTGGCATTAGATATCGATTGGCAATACCCGACTTGAACACATAACTTTGGGGGTAAGGGGAAATCAAGAATGTAACCGAACGTAACTCAAAGGGCTATTATATTAGTTGCCGTTTTTCCGGGCGTTACAGAATATATTGTTTGCCGTTTTTCCGGGCGTTACGGAATAATCCTGTTACCGTGGTCCCGTGGGGCATGAACGGGGCATAGACCGATGGGTTACGATGAGAATTACATTAATTGATTTCGAAGACTTTAGAATAGATAACCCAGTAGTATAGTTTAGATTACCCACTGCACTTCACCTACACGTATACACTTCACTGTTCTCTATCCATGTTTACTGGTTATATTCATGTTATCGTTTATACTCATGCATGCATATCTCGTGTATCCTAATCATGTATTATTGTTTGATATTATGACGCACTGACGTTTGGGTTTTACATGGTCCAGATCCTCTATCTATGTTGCAGGCCGATCAGGAGTACTTCAGTCGACAAGCCGAACAGTGGGGATCCTGTTAGTATTTTAGTTTAGTTTTCTTTTAGCATTTCCATTTCCTGATGTGAGCCCGTATTTGGGACATACTTTCCAGATTGTTATTGTTACTTGAATTTATTGCTTTCGCATATTATTTCTTGACTCGTTTATTCTGGCATATGGACATGTACTAGATAGTTTATTTTATTTCTACTGTTCTTGATATCTTATAGGCAGCCGTAATGTGACTGTGAAGGGATGTTTCCTAGCCACAGGTAGCATGGTTGGCTCTGTCACGTGCCGATCTTAGCGCACTCTGGGAAGCGGGGCGTGACAGGGTTTGTTTGGTATCATAGCCATAGAATTTAGGTTAATCGGGTTTGATTCTTTTGTAGTTGGGTATTGGACCCAATACACGAATCAGAAAACCCGTAATTAGGAACATGTCCTGCTATATTGTTATCATGATTCTTGAATCATATCTTTCTCTTGACTCTTTGTCTTGACGATATGCAAACAACTTTTCATCTCAGGTTGAAATCTTTTTTGTTCCTTATTGTTTATCCTTTCCTATTCCTTTGATTCTGATACTAGAATTTGGGCGACTTAAAAAGAGTTATGTGATTGTAATTATGAACTGCAGCATGGTTACAATGCGGTACTCTATTTAAGTAACTTGGAGTCCTAGTCTTGATTCACTTTCTTGTTTCATGGTCGTTATATTTTCTTTCTTCTCTCAATTTCATTGCTTACTAGCTCATGTTTTATCGCAAGCTTGAATCCTGTTTACCGTGCTTATCTTCTTCATTGTCTTGGCTATAGATGAAATCGTTTTTGGTGTCCTACTTGTTCATGACTTTCCTGCATTAGCATTATTCGATTCTGGTGCATCCTATTGTTGTATGTCGTCCAAGTTTATTGCTGCACACTCGATTTCTTGCACGGCCCTGTCTTGTTGTTGGGACATACACACTGGGAACGAGAAGATCATATTTAGTAGTGAGTGCAAGATTTGTTCATTTGTTATCTGCAGACGAGAGTTATTCGCGGATTTCTTGGTGATCGATACTGGCAGTTGTGATGTTGTCTTGGGAATGGATTTTCTCGGCACTTTCCACACTCACATTGATTGTAGGCCAAAAAAAGTGATTTTCTAGATTCCCGGACATCCGGAGTTTGTTTTTGCTGGAGGTAGCAGTTCTTTCGGGCCAGTCGAGTTTAGGGCTAGGCCGACATACACCGTTCTTTCGTCAATGGAAGTTGATAAGGAGGAAGCGCCAGCTATAGTTTGAAAGTTCATGGATGTGTTCGAGGATATCTCGGGTTTACCGCCAAAACGAGATGTGGAGTTCGCGATCGATCTTGTTCCTAGTGCAGCGCCAATCTCAAAGGCGTACTATCCGATGGCACCAGTGGAGTTAGAAGAAGTAAAGAAGCAGGTTACTGAATTGCTCGAGAAAGGTTGGATTCACAGTAGCAATTCACCTTGGGGAGCTCCAATTCTTCTAGTCAAGAAGAAAGATGGCACAAGGAGGATGTGCATCGATTATCGAGAATTAAACCGAGTGACTATTAAGAACAAGTACCCGATCCCTCGCATTGGCGAATTATTCGAGCAACTTAGTGGTGCAAGGGTATTCTCGAAACTGGATTTGCGATCCGGATATCATCAGGTCCGAGTTAAATCAGAGGATATTTGCAAGACTGCGTTCCGAACTCGATATGGACATTACGAGTATTTAGTGATGCCATTCGGAGTCACGAATGCACCGGCGATATTTATGGACTTGATGAACCGAATCTTTTCACCGTTCTTGGACCAGTTTTTAGTGGCGTTCATCGATGATATTTTAGTCCACTCAAGGAGCCTAGAAGAGCATGCAGAACACTTGAAGATCGCACTGCAGACGTTGAGGCAAGAAGGATTATATGCAAAGCTGAGCAAGTGCGAGTTTTGGCTTGAAGAAGTGAAGTTTTTGAGGCATGTCGTATCCGGAGATGGAATCGCCGTTGACCCTGAGAAGATTGCAGCAGTTCAAGATTGGCCGATTCCGAAGAGTGTAGCGGAGATCAGAAGTTTTCTGGGACATGCAGGATACTACAGAAGATTCGTGGAGAATTTTGCTCAATTGGCTGAGCCTTTGACCAAGCTTACACGGAAGGAAGTACCGTTCGTATGGACGGATAGCTGTGCATTAGCTTTTGAGGCGTTGAAGCAAAGGTTAATAACCGCTCCTGTTTTGACCGTACCAGACGGTTCCGAAGGATTGGTGATTCACAGCGACGCGTCTGGGAAAGGTTTGGGATGTGTTTTGATGCAGCATGGGAAGGTTATAGCCTACGCATCAAGACAGTTGAAGACCCATTAGAAGAATTACCCAACTCATGATTTGAAGCTTGCGGCAGTGATTTTCTCTTTGAAGATTTGGAGACACTACTTATTGGGCGAAAGGGTCGAAGTATTCACCGATTACAAAAGCCTAAAGTATGTGTTCATGCAGAAAGAGCTCAACATGAGGCAGCGTAGATGGTTGGAGCTGATGGCTTACTATGATCTTGATCTCAAGTACCATCGGGGGAAAGTTAATGTAGTGCCGAATACACTTAGTCGGTTGCCAGCAATTCGAATGTTGACTGCACAGAAGGAGCTTATCGAAGATTTTCGGAGATTCGAGTTGGAGATCGTGTTACCGCATTCTTCAGGACAGTTGATGCAGCTGCAAGTACAATCGTCATTGATCGATACTATTAAAGCGGCGTAGTCACAGGATCCAAGATTGCAGAAGTTTCGAGAACAGGTTGAAGCGGGACTTCGAACGGACTTGTTGATTCATGAGGATAGTTCGTTGCGATATGGTAGCCGTTTGTGTGTGCCGAAAGGAGACATTCGTGAAGAAGTTATGAAGGAGGCGCACAGTTCCGCATATTCCGTACATCCGAGAGGCACGAAGATGTACCGTGATCTACGACAGCATTTCTGGTGGGAAGGCATGAAAAGGGAGATCGCCCGCTTTGTAGAGAAGTGCTTGGTGTGTCAGCAAATTAAGGCTGAACATCAAAGGGTAGCTGGTTTATTGCAACCACTTCCAATTCCCCAATGGAAGTGGGAACATATAACCATGGATTTCGTGACAGCTTTATCGCGGAGTCCAAAAGGCAACAATGCAGTTTGGGTGATTGTTGATCGATTGACCAAGGCAGCTCATTTCATACTATTTCGAGTTGGTCAGTCAACGGAAGTGTTAGCAGAGCGGTACATGCAGGAGATTGTGGGATTACATGGAGTACCTGTGAGCATCGTTTCCGATCGTGATACCCGATTCTTATCGCACTTCTGGAGGAGTTTACAAGAAAGTTTGGGAACGCGATTGAAGTTTAGCACTGCTTATCATCCTCAGACGGATGGCCAGTCGGAGAGAACGATCTGAACTCTTGAAGACATGTTGAGAGCTTGCATGTTAGACTTCAAGGGTTCATGGGAGGATTATCTACACTTGATGGAGTTTTCGTATAATAACATCTTTCAGGCGGCTATTCAGATGGCTCCATTCGAAGCATTGTATGGTCGCAAGTGTCGCTCACCCGTCTGTTGGGACGATATTGGAGAGAGAAGATTGTTGGGACCAGATTTGATCGTGCAAACAATATTCTGGGATTATGTGACCGTCAAAATTACCAATGAACCCTAGGGTTTATGGTAGTTTAGCGTTGCTACATGTGAGGCGTTGGTTTGACCCTTCTGCGGCTGATTCATTGGCGCAATGACATGTTCTGGGATTTTTGAACTCCGCTCAAGTGTTGAGCTATTTGGGAAATCTTGGGTATTTGATTATTCGATCGGAAAGTTTAACATTGTCTATTTATCTGGAATGTGATACAACATGTGGAATTCATATGGTTAGGCATGAAATGCGAAATATGTGATATTTCGGATTTAAGATGTCTAAAGTATTTGTGGATTCCAAATGTTGTAGTTTTACACTTTTTTTCTGTGACCGTAAGCGTAGTATGTGGTGTATCGCCGGCTTCGTTGCTATACATCAACGACAATCGGGATACGCATACTTGCTTACGTTGATGATATGAGATATTATGTGTTGCTGTGATGTGTTATATTGGATCGTCGTGTTCTGAATAGCCGAGGGTTTTATGTGAGATGAGGGTTTTAATTTTCATTCATGTAAAATTCATTTGTATGTAATATTCTTTTATTGGGGCACTTCCGGGTTGAGGATGATGTCACCATTGTATATTATTTATTTTTCTGCATTAGGTAGACCCGGGAGGAGAGCACAAGTAACCGGGTTCTACGGTCCAGAGGGAGGCCATCTCGAGGAGTCGAGACCGGGTCTCTTAACCCTAGAATTGGCAGTGTTACTTGCCGCTCTCGTAGGGGTCTTAGGATGTGGGTTTGGCTATTCATCGCGACCATGGAATCTATGTTTTATACAGGCTCGATGTAAAACACGGACGTCCTAGTATATCCAATATTTCATATGTTATCTTCTGTTGCAATGTTCTGTGATGAGATCATATTACTGCCTGAGACGAATGCTTATATTATATATATATATATATATATTACTGCTTTCGTTTCTTCTGAGATGCTTAGGAAGCATAACTGATGGGTTTTATTAATGAGATTAATAAAAGAAAAGAAACCTAAAAGATATTGTAGAATCAAAACTTTATAAAAAAGGTAGCTACAGTTTTGCTTTGCATAGAGGTATATATGATATACCCTGCACCTTATTCGATGAGGAAAGAGCCGAGATCCCTTCACTGGGAGTGACCTCTTTAGCAAAACTGGCAGATGCTACAAACTCGCAGTTTAGTTTTTGATTGTTTCCATAGTTCTTTCTTTGCACAGTGGTATATATGATATACCCTGCACCTTATTCGATGAGAAAAGAGCCGAGATCCCTTCATCGGGAGTGACCTCTTTAGCGAAACTAGAAAATCCTCAAAAACACTCATTTTCAAAATTCCTTGTTTCTACAACAATATCAAGTTCATTACGCAATAGGTTTTCAGAAAAACCTGTCGTAGCCCTCCATCATTTTCAGATAAATCCTACTTAGTATTCGTGCTACGTTTGTTGACCTCCGTCAAGACATAGTATGCGGTAGCGAACTAGTATTTATCTGTTTAAGCATATGATGCAGATTGGATTAGGGTAGTCGTGCGGCCTTGTTGACCTCCGTCAAGGGGCGTGCGTGCGGCCTTGTTGACCTCCGTCAAGGGGCGTGCGGGTGGGTTTGATTCAATCAAGAAATGACGGGTTGAACTTGACTAGCACCCTATGATTTGTTGACCTCCGTCAAGGTCATGGGATGCTTGGGGCAAAATATTATCAGGAATTTCAAGTGTTGAAATTTGCAATGAGATTGCATACCTTTTATGAGATAGTTGGATCCTGATACCCACTGCGAGTAAGAGTTACTCCTGGGAGAATTTTACACAGGACAATTAGCCGATCAAGTAGGTGACTAGAAAGGTGTTAATGGGGTTATGACTCTGGAAAAACGAGGTTTATTTTAATTAAGTCCATGCGAAAGCACGGGGAACCTCCCTCAAAGTACCAACACTGGCCTAACTGAAAGATTGGCGAACTTGTAATGTGTGATTAATCCCGGCTAGTCTTTCCTTTTAGGGTTTGAAGGAGGATTTGATAAAAACAGTGAGAGACATCCTGATTAGATAAGATAATAACCAATCTAATCTTGCAAGAGCATACGCTAAAGTATTTTCTTCTCTCTCTCTCCAGATAGCGACCAAGTCAGGCCTTAATCAAGATAATAATATGGATGTATTGACTGAACCTGCTTATTATACTGAGCAGGGGAACGTTGGTCCCATTCTTTCTTATAAGTGTTATAAGACTGAGCAGGAAATAGGAGAATATGTTGATTCTCACACCGCCCAAACGAAAAACAAGCATGCTGATGCATCTTCTTCGGAAGTGTAAGTTATTGAGAACTGTTTCTCAGTTCACTCTATGTCTTGGGTATTAGATACCGGATCAGGATACCACATACGTAATATGTTACGTGGGCTACGTAAAGGTAGAGAACTGGGAATGGGTGATCATTCCGTAACAATAGGGAATGGTGCAAATGTTGCAGCTAAAGCAGCTGGCGAATATCACATAGTATTACCAAATGGTAATACATTGGTTCTGAACGAGTGCTATTATATTCCGACCCAGATATGCAATATTATATCATTTTCTTTATTGAATAAAGAAGGATATAATTTTGTAATACAGGATAATATTATGAACATATTCCTGAATCAAAAGTTGATAGGATCAGGATCGTTAAATAATGGCATGTACGTTCTAAATCAAACTACAATTCTTAATGTACAGAACACAAACAAGAGGAAAAGTTCAGAAATGAACGAATCCTTCTTATGGCATAGTAGACTAGGTCATATCAATGCGGCACGGCTAGCTAAGTTACATAAGGATGGATATTTGAATCCGTTCGAATTATCATCTTATGATACTTGCCAGTCATGTCTCAAAGGAAAGATGACCAAAACTCCATTTAGTGGACACGGAGAAAGAGTTACAGAATTCTTGGGACTGATACATAGTGATGTATGTGGTCCCATGTCTACACATGCCAGGAACGGTTCTTCCTACTTCATTACATTCACTGACGATCTCTCAAGATACAGACATGTGTTCCTGAAGAAACACAAGTCTGAAGCTTTTGAGAAATTCAAAGAATATAAGAACGAAGTAGAGAACCAAACGGGCAAAATTATTAAGATCCTTCGATCTGATCGAGAAGGAGAATACTTGAGCAATGAGTTCCTAGACTATCTAAAAGAGAATGGGATTCTCTCTCAGCTTACTCCTCCCTATACACCACAGCACAACGGTGTATCGGAGCGGAGGAATCACACCCTATTAGATATGGTGCGCTCTATGATGAGCACAGCTGAGTTGCCTATTTCCCTCTGGGGATATGCACTGGACATAGCTGCATACTTACTGAATAAAGTTCCTACCAAATCTGTGCCTACCACCCCATATGAGATATGGGAAGGGAAAAGACCACATCTTAATTTTGTTAAGATATGGGGTTGCCCGGCCTATGTCAAAAGACAAAAACCGGACAAACTCGAGGCAAGGTCTATTTTATGTAAGTTTGTTGGGTATCCCAAGCATTCGCGAGGGTATATCTTCTACCACAGTGAGGAACAAAGAGTGTTTGTTGCTCAACACGCCACCTTTTTAGAAAAGGAATTTCTTGCAAAAGAGATTAGTGACTCTAAGGTAGAACTGGAAGAAGTTCCAGCAGAACAAACTACAACAGAAGATTTGATGGAACCAGAGGATTCAGTAGTTCCTGATGAACCCCAGCCTCTCCGCCGATCTAGTAGGGTTCCTCATCCACCTGAGAGATACTATGGTTTTCTCGTTGATGGTGGGAGCGAGGATTGCATCATGGAAGATGATGACCCGACTAGTTTTGAGCAGGCCATCACGAGTGGTGACTCTGTGAAGTGGCTGGATGCAATACGATCTGAGATGGAATCCTTGTACACCAACAAAGTATGGACTTTGGAAGTTGCTCCTGAAGGGGTAAAACCTATTGGAAGCAAATGGATCTTTAAGAAGAAACTTGGTGTAGATGGAAAAGTTGAAACTTACAAACCTAGACTTGTTGCAAAGGGTTTTCGTCAATGATCAGGTATGGATTATGATGAAACCTTTTCTCCAGTGGCTATGCTTAATCCATCCGGATCTTACTTGCCATTGCTGCATACCATGACTACGAAATCTGGCAAATGGATGTTAAGACCACCTTTCTAAATGGTGATTTAGAGGAGTGCGTGTACATGACTCAGCCAGAGGGCTTTATAGATAGTGGGAGCAGCGGAAAGGTGTGCAAACTGCTTAAATCCATCTATGGGTTAAAGCAGGCATCGCAGAGTTGGAACATCTGCTTTGATGTTGTAGTCAAAGAGTTTGACTTCATCAAAAACGTAGATGAACCTTGTATATATAAAAAGGTTGCAGAAAGTAAGGTTGTCTTCCTCGTATTGTACGTCGATGACATACTCTTGATAGGAAATGATGTTCCTATACTGTAATTGGTCAAGCACTTCTTATCACAAAGATTCTCAATGAAAGATCTTGGTGATACCTCCTGCATACTGGGAATTATGATCTATAGAGATAGATCTAAACGGATACTGGGATTGTCCTAATCCAGGTACATTGACACCATACTAAAGAGCTTTAGTATGGAAGAATCCAAGTGTGGTAACCAACCCACGATCTCTGGACTCACTCTCTCCAAAGAGATGTCTCCCAAGACTGATTTGGAAAGAGCTCGCATGCAAGGGATACCCTATGCTTCGGCAGTAGGCTCTATCATGTATGTGATGTTATGTACCAGACCCGATGTAGCATACTCACTAAGTATAATGAGTAGGTATCAAGCAGATCCTGGAGAGAGTCACTGGATAGCTGTGAAGAACATTCTCAAGTACTTAAGAAGGACTAAAGAGATGTTCTTGGTGTATGGTAACGGAGAGCTCCAGGTAGAGTCCTTTACCGATTCGAGCTTCCAAAGTGATAAGGACGACTCTAAGTCACACTCGGGTTTTGTCTTTACCCTCAATGAAGGGGCGGTGTGTTGGAAGAGTTCCAAACAGGAAACCGTTGCAGACTCAATAATGGAGGCTGAATACATCGCTGCCAACGATGCTGCAAAAGAGGCTGTCTGGATGAAGAAGTTCATTGCTGAACTTGGTGTGTTTCCATCCATTGAGCATCCAATACCTTTGTATTGTGATAACAATGGAGCTGTGGCTTTGGCCAAGGAACCCAGGTCCTATCAGAAGTCCAGACATATTCTGAGAAGGTATCACTTGATCCGGGAGATAGTTGATCGCCGGGAGATCGAGGTCAGGAGAGTTGATACGAAGGATAACACTGCGGATCCACTCACGAAGGCCATTTCCCAGACACAGTTTGAGAGACTCGTCGGGATGTTGGGTATGAGATACTACAACAGCTGGCCTTAGTGCAAGTGGGAGATTGTTAGTTATATATATGCCCTAGAGGCCATTGTTGTACATATGATGTATATTATAGTGGATGTATTATAGTGGATGCTTGGATATATATAGAGAGGACTTTCTTACTTGACATGATAGTATGCTATTTGGTTTCACTTTGTCTTAACATGTTGACTTGTATTAGTTTACTGTCTTGCTCTCACATGTTGATAAAGTCCTTAGGATATGTACTCGACTACTGGTACTATGATGAGATCATACTAGTGAGGCCACGGTAGTCTATGAGTACATCCTATAATTGTTCCTAGTCGAGGGTGTATCGAGACAAGGCATCGATACACCAGAGTAGACTAACATATACGCATCTTGACCCATATGATGGGCGATGGATGCTCCCATATCCATCGGTGTTTGACATCAAAGATGGTGTACGGGTGCTCAGTGGAGACTGGGTACACCGAGCGGACTCGCCGAGAACTCCCAGATGGTATTATACCTCACATCAGATGGCAGTTCTCCGGTGACACTGGTACAGGTTAGTCTGTAAACCCGAGATCGTCATAGAGTCTTGTGTGATTCCCACTGTGCTTTGATTTCCACCTTACCACGTCTAAGAGGGCGTGCAAAACGGTGGCTTTTGGGTACAGTCCCAAATCACATGGAGGCAATGAGCGATAGGAGGGGATTCGTCTCTCCTGGTATAGGGAGTTGATGTTGTGCTGTGTTCGATTGGCTATAACTGGAAATTCCTGGCCAGGGCTGATATAGAGTACTGCTGGTAAGTATTATCAGTAGTTTCTCGACCTGTTATGAGCCTCACATTGACACGACTTATCGGTTACTGGGGTCTGACGTTTACCACCCCTAGACTAGATATGCGACATATCAGACGAAGAGACCGAACTGTACGGTAGTGTTACTGATTGGATTCACAGGAGAATGTACAGGCTTGCTTGTTGATCTTCTGATCGCTCAATACCTGGGTGGCTGTTACGTTTAGCTGACCGCTTGCAGCTTGTGGGTGTTTGATATGATCATCACCTACTGCCGGCGTATTGACGATTCTTTAGAGTCCTACACAGAGGTTTCTTGACTCAGACAAAATGGAGTAGGAGCATATATGTGATATGTGCGGGATCGAGAATATTACGACATGAGATACCGTATTCTATTCTCGCGATATTAGATATCGGCCGGGTATCTGTGATATAGCCGGGTCATCGGATCAAGTGTTGATTCGATGAACTGATACAGATTATATTAGTCGGTTATTTGAGAAATAGCTGAATTGTTGGATCAAGTGTTGATTCGATAATTTAATGTATAATTATATATATGATATATTACATTACATTAACTAATATAAGCTCGCTTTATTGATTCATTTTCTCACCGGATAATACATTGATATATATGCGATATATGTTAATTGTATTATTTTCTTTTGTTACAAAAATATATTATATATGTGATATATAATATTGTAACAAGTTATGATTACAAATGCAATATGATTTGTGGAGATTAAACATAGTTAGGGTTTGATTTGGGTTAGCTTTTTCATGAAGCTTCTAGAAACTTTATTTTTGTTTTAAGCTTAGATATTTTGTGAAGATATTTCTAACCCAACCCAAATCCTTTACCATGGTTGATTCTCTACAAAGGTTAAGCCCTTCATACTTAACCATAGGTTGCAATTATAACCATAGCAATAATTCATTATTCATCAAAAAAATTACTTTTTTTCTTCTTCTTCCTCCTTAAAAAGCTTGCTAGCTTTTTACATGTGATGATTTTGTGTGAGAAATTGAAAATAAAACAGAGCATAATTCTTACTTCATCATCCTTATCTATTCTAGCCACTTAAATTAGGGTGTTCACTTCATTAATACTTTGATTAGAGAAGTGAGAGCTTGAGTTAAAGATTCTTCAAGGTAGATCATCTTCAGAAAGGAATACTTCAAGCAAGCATGGATCATTCGGCTTGTGGAGCCTCTCTAGAGTCCAGAAGTTCATGGATCGCGGCGAAGGGACTACTACTCGGAGTTTATGAAGCGAAGGAGCGGACTACAAAGCTTGTAATCCCTTTCTTTCAGATGTAAAGTTGTTTACATGCTTTGTTAACCCTAATTATCTAGTAAAGATCCTCGCTTTAGGTTGTTCGGTACTTGTAAATTTTAAATTCGGCATGGTTGATGCCTTATAGACCTTTGTGATAGTGCCTAGTAACCCAACACCGGTCCATCGTTAGTTTAAGGACATTACAGTCCATTGTAGTTTAAGAACGTTGCGGTCCGTATTAGGATGTGCCCATTGGTTTGGGAGCGCGCTAAAGAGTTATTGGTTGTCGGGACCCGCCACCTCTCTGAAGACGTTGAAGAATTACAACGACATGTATCAGAAGTGTGGAGAGATATACCCTTGAACCAATTTCCAGATTGAGGAGAGATGTGGAATGAATATCCGTCGGAAGATCATTAGTGAGAGATCATCAGGCTAAGATTGGATTTCTGTAATACTCAGGAGTGCTAAGCACTTAGCTGCATAGAGCGCTCACGTGTATATCACATGAGGCGCTGCAATAGTGCTAAGCACTAACTTTTGTGGCGCTCATGTGTGTTTCATGTGAGGCGCTATATAACTTGGCCTTGAGTGCTCACGTGCTTTTCACGTGAAGCGCTGAGTTCTTTTAGAGATTTAATCTCTACTGATGTTTCTCTTTTAATGGTATTTTGATCACCAAGATCATTATTTTGATAATCTTTAATCGGGTTCTTTAAAGAACTGAGTTCTTGATTTGAAGAAACTATGTTCTTGATTTGAACTCCATCTTCTCCGAGAGGTTAAATCTCTTTCAATAGTGTTTTGACCATTAAGGATCACCAAGATCATTATTTTAAGGATCTTGAATCGAGTTCTTTAAAGAACCGAGTTCTTGATTTGAAAAAACTAAGTTCTTGATTTGAACTCCATCTTCTCCGAGAGACTAAATCTCTGTTAATGGTATTTTGACCATTAATGATCACCAAGATCATTATTTTGAGGATCTTAAATCGAGTTCTTTAAAGAACTAAGTTCTTAATTTGAAAAAACTAAGTTCTTGATTTGAACTCCATCTTCTCCGAGGGATTAAATCTCTGTTAATGGTATTTTGACCATTAACGATCACCAAGAACATTATTTTGAGGATCTTGAATCGGGTTTTTTTAAAGAACTAAGTTCTTGATTTGAAAAAACTAAGTTCTTAATTTGAACTCCATCTTCTTTCTTTTCAAATTCGTTCTTCCATGAATCTTTGATTCTCAAAAACAAAATCTTCCCAATGAGAATTAAATTCTCAACTTGTGGGAGATTTGTCTTGCGGATCTCAGATCCATAAAAACAACTAAGTTCTTTGAGGAGAGTTAAATTCTTGGTTTAAGAATTAAATTCTATTTTGTTTTGTGGGAGCTTTTGGGAGGCTTTTGTATATTTTTTTAAAAGCTTATGGGGTGGTCTCCTTCTCTTTGGATTTAACCTCCTTACTCCTATTTATAGGAGAAGGGAAAAAATTAATTTGTTGAGAAAATATCTCTTTGAGAGATCATGATTGATTCCATGATCTTTTAAATCAATCGATGAATTTTGTTCACCGTTACATTTTTAATCTAAAAGCTCTCTGTTTAACAGAGAAGATTTCTTGTTTGTTTAACAAGATTAGAAAATATTTTCCTATCATATGAATATTTTGTTAGTGTAACAAAATTAGAATTTTATTCTATCATATCATTTTAGTTTAACAAGATCAGGAAGATATTTTCCTAACATAGAATTTTATTCTGTCGAGTGGTGATTTTTAATCACCATTGGATGTTTAATTCAAGGGTTCTTTGTTTTACAGAGAGCAATCTTTCTTATTTAGAAAGATTGAGTGAATAGAATTTTATTTTATGATTGGATTTGATCCAACCGCTCTGTTTAACAGAGAGTATTGCAGCATTTTAATTCTATCTGGGCGCCGGCGCTCACGTGTTGTGCACGTGAGACGCTACTTAAGGTTTTAATTCTTATAATGGGTATTTATGTGCTTTGCACATTAGCGTCCGCGTGAGGAGCACGTGCGGCGCCATCTAAGAGTTTTTACTCTTATGAACTCTTATGTGCTTTGCACATTGGCGTCCGTGTGAGGAGTACGTGCGGCGCCATTTAACTCTTATTGAATAGATTCTTTTATGGTTTGCACATTAGCGCCCGCATGAGGAGCACGTGTGGCGTCTCCTAAGAGTTTAACTCTTATTTAATAAATTCCTTTTTAATGCTTTGCACATTGGTGTCCGCGTGAGGAGCATGTGCAGCGCCTCCTAAGAGTTTAACTTTTATTTAATAGATTTCTTTTTGTGCTTTGCACATTGGCGCCCGCGTGATGAGCACATGCGGCGTCTTCTAAGAGTTTAACTTTTATTTAATAAATTTTTTTTGTGCTTTGCACATTGGCGCCAGCGTGAGGAGCACGTGCGGCGCCTCCTAAGAGTTTAACTCTTATTTAATAGATTTCTTTTTGTGCTTTGCACGTTGGCGCCCGCATGAGGAGCACATGCGGCGTCTCCTAAGAGTTTAACTCTTATTTAATAAATTCTTTTTGTGCTTTGCACATTTGCGCCCGCGTGAGGAGCACGTGAGGCGCCATCATAGGATTTAATTCTATCCGAGACAGTACCTACATGCTTTGCATATGGAGCTTTCCCTTTATTTTTATTTTTATTGTTATTATTTTATAAGGGAGCAAGTTTTGAACCAAAATTTTGGCGGGAATAGCCTCAAAGACAACTATCTACTCTCTCGGATAGACCAGCTATTGGACAGTTCGGCCGGCTATGAATTACTGAGCTTCCTGGATACATTCTCCGGTTACAATCAGATCCGGATGAACCCGGCAGACGAAGAACTTACCGCATTCACCACTGATCGGGGGGTATACTGCTACAAAGTGATGCCCTTCGAACTCAAGAACGCTGGGGCTACGTATCAGCGCCTGGTCAACAAGCTTTTCAAACCGCAGATTGGGAGAAACATGGAAGTCTACGTCGACGACATGCTCGTAAAATCCGCCTCATCGGCCGGGCATACTAAAGACCTCGGCGAGACATTCGACGTCCTACGTGTTGGCTATAGTACCTTCAAGTCTATTATTGAATCGCAGGCACGCGATTGTGATGATTGAGAGAAGACCTATACGGGTAGAACAGTCTTACTCGAGATGATAGTATGTTATCTGGTTTGTCTTTATCATCATGTACATGCATTAGGTGGTATTACAGATCACTATTACATGTTGATAAGCACATCTTTAAATGTCCCTAGTCGAAAGAGTATCAAGACTGGGTATCGATACTCCGGAATAGACTAGTCTGTACTTATCGAGATCCCGATGAGGGGCGGTGGCCGGTCTCACATGCCATTAGTGTCAGTTAGTCATTTAAGATAGTATACAGGTGCTCATTGGGTTATGAGTACACTGGATGGACTCGCCGGGAACATGCTAGTCGGTATTATACATATTGTCAGATAGCAGTTTCCAGGTGACATGAGTACAGGTTAGTCTGTCGACCTGAGATCGGCATTTGTCTCATGTGAGTTCCCACTGTACTTTGATTATTACCCTACCATGGCTCAAAGGAGTCGTGCAAACAGGTTTTAGTTGGGTACAGTTCCAAGCCATATGGAGGCAGTGAGCGGATCGTCAGGGAATCGTCTTTCCCGGTATTAGGGGTTGATGTCGCGTTGTGCACGGATGACCATCACCAGAAATCCTTAGCCAAGGTATACGAGAATCACTGATTTGGATCAGTAGTTTCTAAGTGGGTGATGGGCTTCATACCGACACGAAATATCACGTTATTAGGGATCTGACTTTATCCACCCCACTAAACTCGATATGCGATACTCTTAGACGAACATACCAGACTGTATGGAGATTGTCACGGACAGACTCAGTAGAGGTTTGGATGAGTTTGCTCGTCGGTCTTCCTTTCGCTCAATACCTGGGTAGCCGTTACGTACAGTTAGTGCCACTGACGTGCTTATAGTTAAACCCACTGCCAGCGTATTGACGAGTCTTTAGAGTCCCACACAGACAGTTTCCCTGGTTCTGGCAAAACGATATAATAGCCGCATTGGATACGTACAGGGTTCCGATCGATTGTACTATGTACCCAGACTTTCGATTTGACAGTTGATAATACTAGCCGTTTCGGGTTTGAGCCGGATTATTAAATCAGGTATTGATTTAATAATTTACATATATATATTTCGATATGTATATTCTAGTATTATATTTTTTGTGTTATTCTATCTCTTTGGGTATTCGTGTTTCGGTACGAATACAGGTATGTGTTCAGTCGAAAATATTGCACTTTTGATATAACATTTTGGTTACTTTTCTTAAATATTTAAAGGTGTTTATTATAAATATAGAACATATTTGGGTTTATTTGCAAAATACTATTTACCATATGTTTATATATTATAATTAACATTATGAAGGAAAATATATGCATATAATATTTTTATTATGCATATCACATTAAATATTCTAATCAAGATTTTTTAAAAGATATAAGATCATACAAATGGTTAGAATAATATCTCTATAATAAATATTACTAATATTATTCATGGAGATATTGTGCATTAGTTGGCTCAGGTCAGAAGATCGGGATATCGAGATGTCGGGAATCAAAAATCTGCCGATGAAATTAAATAAAATCGAAGAATCAATACTGGCAGAGTCTCAGAAAATAATTCCAAAATCTAGATATCTATAAGATCTCTACGTGTCAATGTGAAGCCACTAAAAAAATCCCAAACCCTAACTCCACCAAACCGCAGCGAAAGGGCGGCCAAATAGGGGTAAACGCGGCGAATCCGCGGCGCTTTGGTGGCCTTACGATATGAGATTTCAGGATCATGATATTAACAGCATATATTAACCTATGGAATATAGGGTTTCTGGTTTTGGGACTATTTAAAGGACCGAGGGCTAAAGTAAAACTCATCACCTTTTACACGAAACCAATCACTGTCAAAGAACAAGTGATCCACAACAGATTCGTGATTCGACGTGATAAGGCGAAGTGAGATTCGACAGAACATCTAATTCCTATAAGGTAGAGATCGAGAGCAACTTCTTCTCCCTTTTGTAATCTAAACTCGAAAGTTTTGTAATTGTGAAGTTAATTAATAAAGATAGGTCATTAGTTTAATTATTTAGCATTTATTTTCTGTATTTACATTATGAATCTATCCGTTCTTCTTCTTCTATCTCCATTATGCGCGAGTAATTCTATGCTTGATAGGGTTCGTAGGATCAGGGTAGAACAATGGATGAGAAAATACTTTAACTCCTTTTAAGTCTTATGAAGTTTATAAACTTTAGCAAAAGAATCGCTAATATCCTTATCGGGCGCGCTACCAATTTATTGTTAGTCTCGACCGCGATTTGAGATCAGATTAACAATTGTTTTATTAAGGGCTAAACATGGATGGAGATCAATGAAGGGACAAGAGGCAATAGTGGGGAAACCCTAGTTTCTTCTAAAGAACCCTAATTCTCATTCATCACCATCAATCTAGTTTTAAATCTATAAATAGATAAAAGGAGTTATATTTATTACTCATCCATGAACTACTAAATCCTAACGAACCCTACAAGCCTTCTTTATATATATTCTACATCCGTGTTTGACATAGATCTAGAATCTATACTCCTTTCTACCTCTTTTCTATTTCTTTTGACCCGTCTAAAGCAAGAATTAAAAAGTTCCACGAATCCCTAAGGATGACATTTATTCACCACAGCTAGCTACACGCGATGTCGTACTGATTGTGGTATACTACAAACACTCTCTTCAAGATCAAACTAATCAAATGACGCCGTTGCCGGGGATCCGTGCATAATTTTTTTTCTTGCTATTCGAGTTGAATTATTATCCAATCCATAAAAATAAAATAAAATAAAATAGCAAATTATGTATTTAACGATTAGTGTGCGATCTTTGCGAGGGAATCTTGAGTCACTCTAGCGAGGAGATAAAGATTCAGAGACATTCATCAAGACCCAGAGGAACATAGAAGACTACTGTAGAAAATTCATCAGAAGAAAGCACCATAGTGCACCAGAACCGCCGCAATATTCCATATTTAGCCGCGGAACCACGGCCACTTGGTGGTTTTGCCTAGCCAAAATTCTCTGGTAACTTCCCTATCTCTTTCCCTCTCCTCTGAAAAATCCAATAATATATTTTCTACAGGATTCTTTGCAAAATATCGCCGCTTAAAAATCTTTTTACATGTTTTGTTTTTTGGGTTGTTTTTGCATATTCTTAATACGGACTTAAGTGGCAAAACCCAAATTCAGATTAGGTGGGGACTTCATCACCCTTCCTAGGCCCCATAAATCACAAACGTGCATGCGCATAAATCTATATTAATAAAAAAATATCTAGACCAAGCCTTAATGACCGTCGCGCTCAATTAGGAAAGAGGAAGGTCGGTAATCTATCGCTTATCCTTATTTCTTTTGTGGTGTCTAAGGCAAGTGTGACTAAGAAAAGTGGTTACTTAATTAGGCCCGTTATTTTCGATGATTCATATAGCAGATACCTCCCACTTATCTGGCACTTACCTGGGCACAAGAGAGATAAAGAGGTGGTAGAGGATTGATCCTGCGGCTTGTCCTTTGGAAGTCTAGGAGCAGTCTGGTGCTTGACTTAGGTAACCTTAGTTCTAGGGTTGTTTATGCATTTTTTTGATTTTGTGAGTCAATCCCCAAGTCCCATTTTGAAAGAAAAACAATCCAAATAGAGCTTAATTCCTTACCATTTCACCCTCTTTTTCTTCTCACCTACTTATAATGGGTAACCCAAATAAAAGAACTCTTGCCGAGTTTTGCTATTCAGAACCAGATATTTCTTATTTTTGTAATCGCTTTGGCATACCATCCGACTCTACCATGTCTCTAAGCGATCGAATAAAGTAAGCGGAAAGAAACAGTTGGCCACCTCACTCTAGGTCTTATCAACCGCATCCAAATTCTACATCTTCTTATGTTGATACTCCGAGTGAGGGAACTCCTAAACGCATGTCCATCGCTGAGCATATAACGAGTGCTAACGGCCAAAGTTTCAATCCGGTCAAACCGTTAGGACAACAAACACCATCACTTTCTAAGGAAGAATTTACTACTCGTTTTGTGGCGTATATGATGTATGTTGACAATTGCCAACCAACCAACCAAAATCAATATTCTTCTTATCACAATGTTGATCCTACTCCTGTCCAATTTTCACAACCATTTGATTCCTATCAATCCTACCCTACTTTTACACTATCTCTAGACATTTCTTCTAATCAGACATTTAGGAGTTTTACTTATCCATAAGAATTTCAATCTTATACTAAAACCTCTTACCGACCCATGTCTAGTCTTGAACGGATATTAGAAAAATATCGGGTAGCGTCGCACCGCCACATAGAGGAATTAAATGTATCCATGGCCATTTTCATACAACAAAACGAACGAGCAACTAGTTCCCAACAAACTCAAAATTTTCCAACGTATGATACGGCAATAATACAAATTGAGAATTTGGGTAGTGAAAGAAAGTGGTACACCCTTCCAAATCAAACCTCCTCATCCCAAATTGAAATCCACAACTCCAGTTTCACAGATCTATCGAGTACACCAAATGATTCACCAATTAAAGATAGAATGTTCGATGAGTTGTGCGATTTTAAGGTGTTTGATTTACCCGATTGTGAGGAGTCCATTTCAAGTGAAACCACATCCAATCCTTTTGATCTCTACACCTCCACTCTAGAACCAAAATTGATTAAAAACCATGCTTTTGATGAGGTGTCTGAGAATTTTAACTTTTACTTGATTGAGGATATTGACGCTGGGGATATATTGGATGATGAACCCACAATTTTGGATGAGTTTTCCTCACCAACTCATCAGGTCATTTCACTTCCGTGTGGATATCATCTCGACCTTTAACTATTCTTCCTGAACCCCATATGCGTCTTGAAATTGATGATAAATGTATAACCGAAAAGTAGAGCGATATTCAGGCTTCATTTCCCACATATGGCAATACTCGATACTCTGATTTGTATACCCATTTCATCAACCACTTTCTTTGGTTCTTCTTCTAATCTTCCTTTAATTTTAGTGAGTGTTGATGAATCACAATCCGATATTTCGAGTTCTATGATTCTTGAAAGATCACTTGATTTAGACCCTTTTGAGAATGAGGTAGATGAGTTTTTCAATGCTCCTATCTCCATAATTTTTGACAAATCAAGTGTGTTGAATTCTGGCGTGATCCTTATTAACATTGGAACGTTCAATCGAACCATCGATGAAACTTTCGAAGATATTTTCGCCGACGAACTTGCATTCCTAAACGACACGGATTTTGTGATTAATCATCCTCCACATAAAGAAGTTGAACCGCCACCCTTTCTTCTTATAAAATACGAGAATGCAAATATTCCACTCATTCATAATCATTCACATTCTCATTTTTATCCACCTTCACTGTTTCGTCTCTACCAACCGAGACGTAAACCCGTTCTATTCCATCTCTTATCTCCTCCCCACTTCTTCTTGGCTATATATAACATATTCTTCCATAAACCAGTGCGTTATATTGATAAAAATTTTGAATGGTTGGTGTTAACTTTTGGTCTTTGTAAAGTTTTATATTGACCAATAATTTTAACCCCCCCCCCTCTTTATATTTTTCAATGCTTAATATTGTTTGACTCAAGTTTGGGGGGGAAGCAATATATTTTGGCTCTTGAAAGAAATAAAATTTTTACAAAATTATGAGCCAAAAATAAGTTTGGGGGAGGTTTTCACTGTCATTAATTTTTGTCCCCTTTAATAATTTTTCCTCCCAAGTCTACATGTTTTTGAGCTTAAAAGATGGCACCAGTGAGGACACGTTTGCAAACAGATTTGGAGGAGTCACTATCAATCTAGTTTTAAATCTATCAATAGATAAAAAGAGTCATCTTTATTAGTCATCCATGACTACTAAATCCTAACGAACCCTATAAGCCTTCTTTATATATATTCTACATCCGTGTTTGACATAGATCTAGAATCTATACTCGTTTCTACCTCTTTTCTTTCAACCCGTCTAAAGCGAGATTAAAAAGTTCCACGTATCCCTGAGGACAACCCGTATTCACCACAGCTAGCTACACGCGACGCCGTGCTGATTGCAGTAACTACAAAACACACTCTTTCAAAATACGAGAACAATCAAATGGTGTTGTGCTGATTGAGGTTTGTGCTTATTTACATATCATCTTGCATTATACTATATTATAAGAACAAAAAAAATTTGATAATGAAAGTGAGAAAGTGAAAATTTACATATGAAAGATAGGAAAAGTTTAGATTTTCTTAAACGGAACTAATAATAAGTAGTTATGAGTTGTTATTCTAAGGGTTAGTAAGATGAAGGAAATTGTTAATCTCAGAATAAAAATAATTCTGAAAAATGGTCCTTATTTTTGAGGCCAAATATTTGAACGTTGATACCCTACTATACGCATTTACACACGTCTTGAAACTTGGGATAGTAGAGAATACCTTGAAATGCTCTTGTCTAAAAGCCTTAATATAAAAAAATATATATATAAGTGGTGAAGAAAAAAAAATGAACACTGGTTTTGTAATTACCAAGGCAGCAAAAAAAAAAATATAGCGAGGGTGCTTTATCACCTTGTGCCTTAGACCAACTGGTCTGGGAGCCACTGCTAAGCCTTAGGTGTTGCAAGATGAGGACATTGCTAATGAGCGAGCACATTTGGTAATCGGTTGGTTAGTACCTCAAGAAGTATTAACGGTCACATGAAGAATGTGTAAGCGAGAAGCATCTTAAATATTCACCAACTAAAAAGTACTGAAGTAGATAGACAAGAGTATGATACCTTGAATTGAATTCTCCAAGTGTAAGGATGTCTTTTACACACACATAGGGGTATATGATCGTTGTTTGGAAGAAAGGTGGGAGGAAAAGTAAATGCAATATTTTATTGAGGGATGATGTGATTTCTAACATTTTTTCATGACCATTAAGATAGGGCTCATGGCAACTGAAAAACTGGTGTAGTTGGAAACTCTTATTTCGAGTTCTTTCTTTTATAATTCTTATCTTTGTATGTAACTTTCATTTTCTTTCTTTTATTATAGGATTTTATGAGTGTGATCCGCTGAAAACCCTCAGGAGACAACACTCCTCTTACTAGAGACACCTAGAGATTTAATAGCTTGTTGCACATGCTCAGTGCAATCGTGTTACCTACGAAAGTGTGCTACTTAGGATTTTGTTTTCTCTCTCTCTTGAATAACAGGTTTGCTCGGGACGATCAAAGTTAAGTTTGGGGGTATTTGTTCAGTCGAAAATATTGCACTTTTGATATAATATTTTCCTTACTTTTCTTAAATATTTAAAGGTGTTTATTATAAATATAGAACATATTTGGGTTTATCTGTAAAATACTATTTACCATATGTTTATATATTATAATTAACATTATGAAGGAAAATATATGCATATAATATTTATATAATATTTTTATTATGCATATCATATCAAATATTCTAATCAAGATTCTTTAAAAGATATAATATCATACAAATGGTTAGAATAATATCTCTATAACAAATATTACTAACATTATTCATGGAGATATTGTGCATGAGTTGGCTCAGGTCAGGAGATCGGGATATCGAGATGTCAGGAATCAAAAATCTGCCGATGAAGTTAAATAAAATCGAAGAATCAATACTGGCAGAGACTCATGAAATATTTCCAAAATCTAGATATCTAAAAGATCTCTACGTGTCAATGTGAAGCTAATAAAAAAATCCCAAACCCTAACTCCACCAAACCGTGACTGAAGGGCGGCCAAATAGGGGTAAACGCGGCGGATCCGCGGCGCTTTGGTGGCCTATGATGTGAGATTTCAAGATTATGATATTAACAGCATATCTTAACTTATGGAATCTAGAGTTTCTGGTTTTTGGACTATTTATAGACCGAGGGCTAAAGTAAAACTCATCACCTTTTACACGAAGCCAATCACCGTCAAAGAACAAGTGATCCACGACGGGTCTGCGATTTGACGTGATAAGTCCTACGTAATATTCGACGGAACATCTACTTCTTACGAGGCAGAGATCGAGAGCAACTTCCTCTTCCTCTTATAATCTAAACTCGAAAGTTTTATAATTGTGAAGTTGATTAATAAAGGTAGATCATTAGTTTAATTATTTAGCATTTATTTTCTGTATTTACATTATGATCTCTATCCGTTCTTCTTCTTTTATCTCCATCATGCGCGAGTAATTCTCCGCTTGATAGGGTTCGTAGGATTAGGGTAGAACAATGGATGAGAAAATACTTTAACTATTTTTAAGTCTTATGAAGTTTATAAACTTTAGCAAAAGAATCGTTAACATCCTTATCGGGCACGCTACCAATTTATTGCTAGTCTCGACCGCGATTTGAGATCAGATTAACAATTTTTTTATTAAGGGCTAGACATGGATGGAGATCAATGAAGGGACAAGGAGCAATAGTGGGGAAACCCTAATTTCTTCCAAAGAACCTAATTCTCATTCATCGACATCAATCCAGTTTTAAATCCATCAATAGGTAAAAAGAGTCATCTTTATTAGTCATTCATGAACTACTAAATCCTAACGAACCCTACAAGCCTTCTTTATATATATTCTATTTCCGTGTTTGACAAAGATCTAGAATCTATATTCCTTTCTACCTCTTTTCTATTTCTTTCGACCCATCTAAAGCAAGAATTAAAAAGTTCCACGAATCCCTGAGGACCACCCGTATTCACCACAGCTAGCTACACGCAATGTCGTGCTGATTGCGGTATACTACAAACACTATCTTCAAGATCAAACCAATCAGTATGTATATACAATAAAATGTAATCCGTATTTATTCGGGAAACATTCTAGAAGGTGGACACCTCATTTTGGATTTACCATTTATTTAAATGGATAATGAGGTGGCAATGATTTGAAGGGAGTATGGTGAGGACCATGCTTGCATAGTGTGCACAAATGAATTGTTAATTCATTTGTGCATACTATTCAAGTATGGGGTTGTTTTTAAAATGAAAGAATATGTTTTACAAAACCATTTTTATAGTGATATTTTTCCTCACTTGAAACACTTGCTCATTTTTTATGAAAGAAAGAGATGGTTCATTCTTGAGCTCTCTTCTCTTCACCATTTTGCTTCACTCCCTCTCTTGAGTTTTTTGAGTTCCCTTCACCTTCATCTTCCACCTCCTCTCAACCCTCTCATGTGTTGAAAATCATGAGAAGATGTGAGATGAGATAGATAAACATTTAGAACACACAGTACATCCTAGGCATTCTAGACTAGCATCCTAGAATTCCTAGTTGCTTCACTTGCTTTCAATATGGAGCTAGAGCCATGAACTATATCTCTTGGGTGGATCATCTTCGACAGAGGAAGACCGGCGACCAAGTTCACTCGAGCATGCCACAAGGAGCTAAAGAGGATGACGGAAGATCGAAGGACTTGGTTCTTTTGGTATAACCCTTTCTAACCTTTAGTTTAGCTCTTTTGAATTGCTAGTATAGTTTTATGGTTTCGATCTTGGTCGGCGCTTTGTTTGCGCCAAAATTTTAAAACGCCAGTTTTTGTTCCGTATCGGCCACGATAGATGGCCAGGGTGCAAGTGAAACCCAACACTGCGTAAGTACAAAATGAAGCTGAATCCAGCTAAGTGTGCGTTCGAAGTCACCAGTGGGAAGTTCCTCGGGTTTATAGTTACCCATCGAGGAATCAAAGCGAACCCAGAAAAGATCAGCGCCATCCTCAACATGGAACGCCCAAGAGCAATGTCGACATCATGCGACTAACGGGAAGGGTGTCTGCCCTGAGTCATTTTAAGTTCAGATCCGGAGAGAAGTGCCTCCCGTTCTTCAGGGCCCTAAGGAAAATTCCTAAGTTCGAATGGTCTGAGGAGTGCCAGAATGCTTTCGAACAACTCAAAGCGCACCTAGCAACCCCCCTCCCCCCGCTACTCACCCGACTAATCAAGGGCAACGAGCTATTATTATATCTAGCAGTCTCCAACCAAGCTGCAGGCTCAGTGTTTGTCACAAAATTCGAAAGCATACAGAGACCGGTCTATTGCGTGAGCCATATTTTCAAGGAAGCGGAAACAAGATACCCAGTCATAGAAAAAATAGTCCTGGCACTTTTCATCGCCTCCAGGAAACTTTGACACTATTTCCAACCGCACACAATCTTCGTCCTCACTAAGAGACCTATAGGGTCTATTCTCGCCTCCCCTGAATTATCAGGTCATCTGGAGAAATGGAGATGGGAATCGTCTCAATTCGACATCAAATACCGCCATGTTCCCCTCCGAACAACGGAGACGCGACCGCGCAGGTCCGTCTTGCATGAGATTCGGGGCAGATGCTAATTGGTGCTATCCATCCACCTCTCCGAAGATGCCAAGTTGATTTATGGCACCATGTATCTAAGGTTTAAACGGATGCGGCCGATATAGCAGACTTCGTCAGATTCCCCCTCGTTTGAGGGGTTTTTGATTGTGGAGACGCTCTTCCCTGCAGGCGCAAGCCCCTGCAGTTAATTACGCTACCGCATCGCGGTAACAACTTTCTCCTTCTCCATATGGTCATTTTGTGTCGTGGGTGTTTGTTTTGTGTTTGGTTGCCCGTGGATTGTATACGGAGACTAAGTTATGTTGTCGCTCGTAAGGCGTGGACTAGTCCAAATCCGTATCTTTCTTAGATTTGGGTTTGGGGGGGTTATGTTTAAGAATACGTTAGCCTTATTTGAGGCTAAGATCAACTTAAACGTTCGTTAAGGACACGTTAGTCTAATTTTAGACTGAGATCGACTTAACGGGATCGTTTAGATCCGACAAGAGAGAAATTGGGCTCTATTGTTTAGTTTAGTGACATTGCGGTCGATAATTAGTTTAAGGACATTACGGTCCATTATTAGTTTTAAGACGTTGCGGTCAAGGTTAAAGACATCATAGTCTGTGGATTTAAGGACTCCATAGTCCAATGTTAGTTTTAAGACATCACGGTCAAGGTAAAGGACATCATAGTCCGGTATTAGTTTTAAGACATCACGGTCGAGGTTAAGGACGTCATAGTCCATGAGTTTAAGGACCCCACAGTCCGATGTTAGTTTTAAGACATCACGGTCGAGGTTAAGGACATCATAGTCCGTGAGTTTAAGGACCCCACGGTCCGGTATTAGTTTTAAGACATCACGGTCGAGGTTAAGGACATCATAGTCCATGAGTTTAAGGACCCCACAGTCCGTAGCAATGTATGGTCGTCGGGACCCGTCACCTCTCTGACGACGTTGAAGGATTACAACGACGGATATCAGAGGAGTAAAGAGATGTACCCTCGAACCGGGTGTAAATTGATTGGAAGAGCGGTTGAGCTCAGTTCAATTTAAATTGAGGATTTATGGTCAAAATTGGGCTAAGTCCAGTTAACAATGTTTAACATTTTATTCATGTTCTGCCTATTAGGCTTTTACTTGGGCTCTGCCCTTTTATAATGCATAGCATTGGGCTCTATAATTAAATGCATAGTATTTATCAGAAACAAAATAGTGGTCTGACGGTGCGCCACGTGACTTGTCAGGCGCTTTGCGCCAATTAAAGAGCACAATGCGCTAGCGCGTGCGAAGGTGACACGTGTCACGCTTTGCGCTAAGCGTAAGTCTGTTAGCGCACTGCGCTTTCTGAGTGCGCTGCGCCAGTGAATGACACGTGGCGCGCTCTAGCGCTATGTGCCGGTCTAAGAGCGTAGTGCGCTATATTTAGAAGCGCAAACGGTTCTGTGGTTGACACGTGGCGCGTTTTGGCGCAGTGCGCCAGTCCAAGGAGCGCAAAGGCGCAAATCAAGAGTGCAAGGCACTGTCCAATAGCGCAGAGCGCATTTTGATCAATTTAAGATCAAAGAACAAGTTTTTTGTTCTATTCAAAAGAGGTTTTACCTCAAGATTCAAGAACCAAAGTTCTTGCTCTCAGCAAAAGGCTGTGCCTTTATAGATCAAAAGATCTAAGAATGAAGTAAATTACTTCTTTTTAATCTTTTATAATTAGATCTTTTCCTTTTTTTTGATCTCTCTCTATTTTTTATTGAAGATCTTGATCTTATTCTTAGATCTTTGATCTTTTTAGAAGAGAATTCTTCTTTTTTAATGAGATGATTTCATCTCTGTTCTTCCAAGAATTTAATTCTTTACATTTAAAGATGAAGAAAATGATCTTCTTTCTTCAAAGGCTTGCCTTTCTTTCTCTTTGAGTTTTTCTCAAATTTTTTAGAGGGTTCTCTCTCTTCTGTATATCCGTGAGACTTGGAGTCTAGGGGGCTTTATATAGGGCCAATTGATCTGTTAGGTTAGTTACAGAGATCTTTCTCTGATTGATCTAGGGATATTTCCCCACCGTTGGATCTTTGATCCTAAGGCCTCTGTTTTATAGAAGACAATCTTCTTATTTTAATAAGATTGGAAAGATCTTTCTAAAATTTTAATTCTGATTAATTAATAATTTATTATTTAAATTCCAGTGCTGGCGCAATTGGCGCTAGCCCACCTGCGTTTGACACCTGTCGCACAGCACAGAGCGCAACGCAACTGCGCTAGGGCACCTGTGTTTGACACGTGGCGCGCAGCGCAGCTGCGCTAGCGCACCTGTGTTTGACACATGGCACGCAGCGCAGAGCGCAAGGGACCTGAAGCGTTGCTTCATTTTTAAAATTTGAATTTTGAAACAGAGCTTTGCTCTAATTGGGGGTGCGCTGCCTAGGGCGCAGCGCTCCTGGCGCTGGCGTGTCTGCTTTTGACACGTGGCGCTCAGCGCAGAGCGCAAGAGATCTGAAGCGTTGCTTCAGGTTTTTTTTTGAATTTTGAAATTTAAACAGAGCTTTGCTCTGATTGGAGGAAACAAATGCCCCCCCTACCGTTACGCTCACGTGGCGCACGCGTTAGTACAGCGGTGGCAACATCTGAGCCATTGGATCAACTCAGAAGTTGAGGAGGTGCTTCAGCGCCTATAAATAGGACCCTTGGTCCTCAGATGATTATCATCTTCTCAAGAATTTTATTTTCGGAGCCTTGCTCTCATTTCCAAGAACTTCAAGAGTTAAAACTCTAGAAAATTTTAGGTAAAAATTAAATTAGATTAAATTAATTTTAATTAACAGAGCCTTACTCTTATAGATCTTTTGATCTAAAGAAAACCCCTTTGGGGTTTCACAAACAGAGCTTTGCTCTCAAGAATCCATAGATCTAAATAGATCTTTCCTTAGGGTTTCTTAGCCCATGAGTCAGAGCTCTGCTCTTTGACAATGTATAGATCTTTTGATATTTTGATGAAGAACTCTTAAGAGTTTTTTCATGGATCTTTAAGATCCCAGAACTTTAAATCTTAGGAATTAATTTTTCTTTGATGGATTTTTCCATCATTATTACAAAGCTAGGCTCTTTAAGGAATTTTATTCCCTCGTGACCAGCCTCGTGACCAGAGTTTGACAAGTGTCACTCTGTTACAGAGCTTTGCTCTGAAAGGGAGATTTTCTCCTTGTCTCGAGGGATTTCTCATTTAATGAGAATATTCTTTGAGTCTCATCCAATGATGAGGCTGTCTTATTAACTGATGCATTGTCATCTGGATTTTGTGGGTCCCCATTTGGTCCTCTCTCCACTGCATTGCAGTGTGGTACAAATTTTAAAGTACCAAGCGTCGGGCTTTTAAAATTAAATTATGATACTGATAATTGAATTTCGTTTTTTCTTGCAGGCAACATGTCTGCTGACCTCTCGTTCCCGTTCTTCCATTCGGAGGGAGGATTCCCTGAGGCACCGGTAGACCGGGAGGTTCTTGCTCTCATTAAGGACTACGACCCGGAGTACAAGAACCTTCACCTGTGGGGTAGGTGGTACAACGAAATTATCAAAGGTCGCTGAAGCTTCTCTTGCGCGACGCCGTCGGATCCAATCTCGTCAATCTCGTATGCAGATATACCCCCGGTGAACTATGCCGTGGAGGTCGTGAATTGGATTTCGGAGGGTCTTCTTCAACCTTCGATTGCTGCCATACCCATGCAGCTGCCGGCAGCCGTGGATATTTTAGGACGGCGCATATACCAGGGCGAGTCGCGCTCTTGGGGACAACCCTATAACATTAGATTGACTCCTCGACATTCGGCCGGGTATTTGCAGTGGGCCAGGTATATTTTGTCAGCGAAGAAGGCGCATTTGCTGAAGATCGGTCTGTACCCTGCGGTTTACGCCTCGCTGTTCGAGTATTCTGCTCCTCCGACATGGTGGACTAAGGCGTTCGTGGAGCAATAGAACATCCCCACCCATACCTTTCTTCTAATGGACAGGGAAGTCTCCATCTCTCTAGAAGAATTTGCTGAGATTTTCGGTTTGCCGGTGAGGGGGAGCACTATGAGGAGCTGCTTCCTCCTGATGAATATGTCTTCGCCACTAAGCCGTTGGTGATGGACTTAACGCCGGAGAACGCTATCCAGCACCAGTTTCCAAGTCTGGTAAAGGTGCTGAATATGTATGAAAGTCTTTTCTTGGAATCGGGAGGCCGAGGAGTTAGTTTCGCAGACTTCATCGCCTGCTTTCTTCGACCGGAGATTCTATCGCAACGGGGCGAAAAATTCGCCAAGCTTGACGACCCCTTCGGCTTTGGCTTAGATCGTCGACCAGCACTGGAAGCCAATCAAAAGGGCTTTTATCTCCCCGACGCCGCAATCATCCCTCTGTCGGAAATCGCTGCTCCGGGCATCGATGAGGAGACTTTGTTTCTCGGGTTTCTGGGTCTATGGCTGTGCTGGTTCGCGCTCCCCATGCATCCTCGCTACATGAGGCCGTCCGTCTTCTACCCAGCGCATCGGATGGTGGCTGGCATACAATTGTCGATTGGAATTTCCGGGTTGGCCCACCTGTACCATGGTCTCAGCGTGACGGCAGACGCAACTAAACCGGGGGTGCAACCCGCTAATTTCCCGATGCACTACTTTATTTCGTGGATGGAAATGCACGTGCTCGGCGTATTTGGTATTCATAAGAAACCCTCGTTTTACGAGAAGTGCAGACTCCCGAGAGTTATGCGGCTGATCGGCGCTTCTATCGTGAATCCGCCTCCACGAGTGGCTAAGGGTTGCTTCTTCGTCCGCGCACGGTCGAAGCAGGCATTTCTTTCATGGACAAGGTCATGACCATCGGCCCGTAGACCTCCAAGGCGGTGTTGGCGTTGCGTGATAATTTCAAGGACGGGGCCTCCGTATTGAAAGCCCGGGAGATTCTACATCTATATTCCATTAGGCCAGGCTTCCTTGTGTTCAGGCAGAATAAGTTGGCACTTTTTATGAGGTACAACCCCCATCGGTTCGCCCAACAACTAAGCTATAACCAGGGGGTCCCACTGGAGACGTTTTTGGAAGAGCCTGCGGCCACTAGGGAGGGAATACGGAGCGCACTACATCACTTTATGCGGTTAAACACGGGCTCCCACTTTTTCATTTGCGAGCCGAGTTGCATTCCAAGGGCTCTCAACGTGTACGGAGCCTGTTATCAGCACGCAATGGGCGCTGTTATCTGGGAAGAGAAGCGGCTGCTGTTTGATCGCAAGGGTGCGCGCCCCTGCCAGCAATCGCAACGTCCCCCTAAGGCGAAGGACCCCTGTCCTTCCTCCACTAAGAGGAGATGCTGGAGTGTTCCCGCCAAAATTTTGGCTCAAAACCCGTTCCAATAAAATAAAAATAAATAAATAAATAAATAATAATAATAATAATAATAATAACAATAAAGGAGAAAACCTCCCTTTCAGAGCAAAGCTCTGTTCAAATCCCAAGACGGAAAATGAAGCAATGCTTCTGTTTCCCCCAATCAGAGCAAAGCTCTGTTTTAAAAGATAATAAAAATCAAATCTTAAAATAAAGAAGCAACGCTTCAGCTAACTTGCGCTCTGCGCTGCGCGACACGTGGCAGCGTAGTGCGCTGCGCGACACGTGGCAGCGCAGTTGCGCTAGCGCAGTTGCGTTGCGCAGTTGCGCTGCGCGACACGTGGCAGCGTAGTTGCGCTAGCGCAGTTGCACTACGCTCTGCGCTGCGCGACACGTGTCAAGCGCTGGGGTATTTGGGCCAAATAGAATTAAAATTCCAGTAAGATCTTTCTGTTCTTGTTAAAACAAGAAGATTGTCTTCCGTAAAACAGAAGCCCTTGGATCAAAGATCCAACGGTGGGGAAAATTCCCCAAATCACTCAGAGAATGATCTTTTTAACAAATTTAACAAATTAATAGGCACCATATAAAGGCCCCTAGACCCCAATTCAAAAATCATCAACATCAAGATCAAAAACAACAACACAGAGAATAGAGAGAGCTCTGAAAAATTGTGAAAAGAACTCAAGAAGAGAAAAAAGGTAAAAATCTTTATAAAAAAAGAAGAAGAAGAATTTCTTCTGAATAGATCATTGATCTAAGAACAAGATCAATGATCTTCAATAAATAAAATAATAACGGTGCCTTGCACTTTTTTATGAACCATTGGTTCTGAGATCTTAAAAATTCTTTTCTTGAATCCAAAATTTGGATCAAGTAATTGAACAGTGCCCTGCACTTGCAAAATCTGCACTGTTGCGCTCCTGGGTTGGCGCAAGCCACCAGAGAGCGCCACGTGTCAGCTCCAAGACCACTTGCGCTGTGCGCTTTTAAGATAGAGCATTTGTCTCTGAAGTTGGCGCAACTCACCAGAGCGCGCCACGTGTCAGCAGCGCAACAGCGCAGCGCACTGGCGCAGCGCACTGCGCTGTTGCGCTTGCACTCACCAGAGCATGACACGTGTCATCTCCATATGCGCTTGCGCTCTATAATTGGCGCAAAGCGCCTGACAGGCCACATGGCCATTGTCAATTTGATTAATGCACTGCATTATTTACAGAAGGGCCAAGCCCAATTAAGAAAGGCTTAACAGGCCTAATTAAATGCAATGCATTATTTTAAAGAAGGGCAGAGCCCAAACAGATGCTCTACATCATTTATAAAGGGACAGAGCCCAAATCAAAAAGGCCTAGTAGGCCAGAATAAAATGCAGTGCATTATTAAAACAGGGGCAAAGCCCTAGCACAGGCTTAATAGGCCGGAAATAAAAACGTTGAATATTCTCAACTGGACTTAGCCTTTATATAGTGCCCATTAATTTGTTAAATTTGTTTAAAAGATCATTCTGTGAGTGATTTGGGGAATTTTCCCCACCGTTGGATCTTTGATCCAAGGGCTTCTGTTTTACGAAATACAATCTTCTTATTTTAATAAGAACAGCAAGATCTTACTGGAATTTTAATTCTGTTTGGCGCAAACACCTCAGCGCTTGACACGTGTCGCGCAGCGCAGAGCGCATTGCAACTGCGCTGCCACATGTCGTGCAACACAACTGCGCTGCCACGTGTCGCGCAGCGCAGAGCGCAGCGCACTGTGCTAGTGCAACTGCGCTGCCACGTGTCGCGCAGCGCAACTGCGCTGCCACGTGTCGCGCAATGCAGAGCGCAAGTTAGCTGAAGCGTTGCTTCTTTATTTTAAGATTTAATTTTTATTATCTTTTAAAACAGAGGTTTGCTCTGATTGGGGAAAACAGAAGCATTGCTTCATTTCCTGCCTTGGGATTTGAACAAAGCTTTGCTCTGAAAGGGAGGTTTTCTTCTTTATTATTATTTATTTATTTATTTATTTTTATTTTATTGGAACGGGTTTTGAGCCAAAATTTTGGCGGGAACATGGAGTTGAGCCTCCACGCGTGCTAAGCCCTCCGTGTGGATTGCCCCGCGATTCTGTGGACGTGCCCTCAACGCCCCGTGTTCCCATGGAGACGGTAAATATGGTTTCGCCTGAATCCGGCGTGGGCTCGGACATCGGGACCCGCCGTCCCAAGGTGCCCACGAAACGTAAGTTGATTTTGAGTGCAACCAGGGTTCGCGTGCAAAAGAAGAAGAAGAAGTCGGTCCTTTCCCTTGATGCCGTTCTCGGCTTAGAGCCTCAGGCCCCTCTTACCGAAGGCCTAAGTGAGTATGGAACCAACGAGGGTTTCTTCGTAGTGCCATAAGACACCAACCTTGACGCCGCAATTGCTGCTTCTGCGCAACTTGCGAGCCACCAAGCGAAAATAACCGCCCTCATGCAATCAGGTAAACATTAGTCGCACTTTTGTCATTGCGTTATATCTTCATTGTCATGTCTTGACTGACATTCTTCTTTTCGTAACAGGCTTCACTACTGAGGAGGTTCTGGTGGCTTCCCTCAGAACTTTTGAGGAGGAAGAGAGAAATCGAGCTCTATTGGGCATTGGTACGTTTCGGTTTATTGAGTCTTCATTTTCCTTTTTTTTATGGCCAATCTAAACCTTTGCTTATCTCATTGCAGGGACCACAAGACCTACCTCGCAAGCTGATGCGGGAATTCTTCTTGGGCCAGCTACTGAAGTCCCGGCCTCTTCGGGATTGCCGTGAGAGGCCCTGCTTAAAAAGACGATGATGGAAGCCTTGACGGCTCTGGAGGCAACCCTGAACGCGGACGATGACGCCTTGCTGAAGGAGGCTTCCAAAAGGTCTATCGCGACGGCCAGGGAGGAAAGGAAACGGCTGAGGCGCGCAGCGAGGGAGCGTAGCGCTGCTTTGGCTGCGGGAGCAGGCTCAAGCATCGTTACTCCCGCCGCTACTCCTTCAGAGGAGCTCCCTGTTGCCTTGTCTACTATTCATAGACGGGAGACACATGCAGGTTGGGAGGTCAACGGTAAATCCGCCTCAGGTAATGTGTTTTTTGAGGTTTTGTTGTCAAAGTTTTAAAACCGTCAGTTCTTATATATCTTGTCCTGCAGGGCCGAATCTCACTGAAGGAGTGGCGGCGACCGTCGAGCCTGAGGGGAGTGGAGGAGGTACCGGCTGAACCCGAGGCGATGGCAGGCGATGTAACCATAGCTGCCAGGCCCGAGATAGTGGCTGACGAGACAGTCAGAACTGCTATGCCCGAGAAGGCTGCCGATGCCGAGCCCGAGGGAACGACGAGTGAGATGGTTGCTACGGCCGTGCCTGAGGCAGCAGTGGATGAAATGGCTGCTACGGACGAGCCTATGGCAGCGGTGGATGAGACGGCTGCGACCGCTGAGCCCGAGGCAGCAGTGGATGAAGCGGCTGCGACCACTGAGCCCGAGGTGGGTGAAACGGGCATAATTGCTGAGCACGAGATGGCCGCTCTTTCTCAAGAGTCGGGCACTGCTCCGATCATCGCTCTCCCTGCTTACGGTTCCTTGTCGTTTCCTGGCCTCGTGAGCGTGACGACGGCTCTTGTAGAGTCGGGCGATGAGGCAACGGGGGGTGAAGCCACCCCAATGGAGGAGGGGGACGCCACCGTTGCATCAAGTGACGCCCTCGTCACGGCTTCGGCTCCCGACTCATCAGGTAAATTTTGGGTTACCGTCCTTTTTTTTTATTCTGCAATCCTTCCTGACAGGGCTTATCTTGTTTCTAACGCAGGTGCGGCTAGTGTTGATGCCACTTTACCCGAGGAAGCGCCGTCAGTTACTGCTCTGACGGTGACCACTTCTCTTCCTTCCCTCGCACCGTCGCAAATTCTGGAAGGTATGAATTTGCAACCCATCAGTCTTATCTTTAAGCTGCATAATTTATGTACTGACGTTGTACTATTGTGTCTTTGCAGGAGTCCTTTTTGACCACCTGTACCAGGTGTTGCATCCTCACTTCTCCTTCCCGTCAGAGATGGCTTCATCTAGTGGCGCTGGTGAATATAGCTTTCAATTAATGCTCTTTCTTTTACCGATAATGAAATTATTCTGATTCTTCTTTGCCCTGATTGCAGTGCTACAGATTGAAGGGGGAGATGTGAGATCAGTTGCGCCACCGGTCCTCCCGGCTTTGCCACCTGCTGCAGCTGGTAAAGTAAATTCCATTGTTCATAAATCTTAGATCCGTCATCTGATTGTGATTTGTTTTGCAGCTGTCGCTTCGACTCCGGTCTCTTTCGAGTCTCGTATTATGATGCCGGCAGGCCCCTTCTCCAGACGTCCATCCTCAAAGGGCGCTGTGACAAGTCTGCGTATGCTGAGCGAATGTGTCGAGGAGCTTGACGCGGAGGCTCCTACATCTGCTGCAGATTTTTCTGCCGAGGTCAATCCGATGCTGGCGACGCTTGTAAATTTCCATAGTGAAAGCGTTGTCGAGTCTTGGGTTGATCATTGCAGGAAGATCGAGGCCTGTCTATGTCAGCTTGAACTCATGCATCTTTCCCCTGAGACTCAGGCTTTGAACTCCCAGCGGGCCGCTTGGGTTGAGCAGAGTGTTCCGTTCCTTCGCTATTTCGAACGAGAGTCAACTCTTAAGCGAAAAGAACGTGAGGCGACTGCTGCTGAATCTGCCCAACTGCGCACTGAGGTTGCAGCTAATGCTGCCCAACTGAACGCCATTTTTGAAAGCCTTCAACGGTGTATCTCTGACGGGCTGGTGTTGAGGAAGAAGCTTGATCTCAATGAGCAGATCGCGCAGAGTTAAGAGGCTTCCCAGCAAGAAGCTGATCAGAAACTCTTATCTTGTTTGCAGCAACGGGCCCAAATTGAAGCAGAGCTGGCTGTGGCGGCTGATCATGAGAAGGCACTGAAAGAAGTGCGAGAGCAACTCACGGACTTGTTGAACACGCGTCCTTCTCAATGAAAATTTTGTATCATTTGTAATTGTGAATAAAATATATTTGTTTCTTTTATTCTTTAATATGATGTATTTTGTACTCAATCAAATTCATGAATAAAAGATACACGTTCTTCATAATGTCTTGTATCATTTCTCTGCTTTCTCCTTTCTTGCTGTGTTGTTTGCCATGTGATTTTAGTAAGTGCGGTCTAAGACTTTTCAACTTTATAAGCCGTGAGGGTCTCATAAAGAATTTTCTCCCTACGGGTCGAGAGGATCCTGTAGGTGTAATTTTTCCTTAAGAATCGTGAGGATTCCTAAGTGTGTTTTCTCTTGAGAGTCGTAAGGATCTCACAAGAGAATTTACTCCCTTACGAGTCGTGAGGACCTGCAAGTGATGGGTGAAGTTGCCCTTATCCGCATTTCATGGAGTCAGGGGTTGCTCTGGATACTTCCCACGGGTTCATGCTCTGGACATTTTCTAGGATATCGTAGTTTAAAGACATTGCGGTCGAGGTTACGGACATCATAGTCCGTGGATTTAAGGACTCCACAGTCCATTGTTAGTTTTAAGACATCCCGGTCGAGATTAAGGACATCATAGTCTATGAGTTTAAGGACCTCACAGTCCAATGTTAGTTTTAAGACATCACGGTCGAGGTTAAGGACATCATAGTCCGTGGATTTAAAGACTCCACAGTCCAATGTTAGTTTTAAGACATCACGGTCGAGGTTAAGGACATCATAGTCCGTGGATTTAAGGACTCCACAGTCCAATGTTAGTTTTAAGACATCACGGTCGAGATTAAGGACATCATAGTCCATGAGTTTAAGGACCTCACAGTCCAATGTTAGTTTTAAGACATCACGGTCGAGGTTAAGGACATCATAGTCCATGGATTTAAGGACTCCACAGTCCAATGTTAGTTTTAAGACATCACGGTCGAGATTAAGGACATCATAGTCCGTGAGTTTAAGGACCTCACAGTCCGCGAAATGTGTGGTTATTGGGACCCGTCAGCTCTTTGAAGACGTTGAGGAATTACAACGACAAATATCAAAAGAGTGAAGAGATGTACCCTTGAACCAAGGTAAAGTCAGTTTAAAATCATTTTGGTTGATTGTTAGTTTTAAGACATCACGGTCAAGGTTAAGGACATCATAGTCTGTGGATTTAAGGACTCCACAGTCCGATGTTTGCTCTGTATGCTTTACACGAGTTCACTGCAGTGCTCGGCGAGGACCAGGCTCCGCTCTGGATGCTTCACATGGGTTCACTGCCGTGCTCTGTGAGGGCCAGGATCCGCTCTGGACGTTTTCCACGGGGTCAGAAGTGACGTTATCCGCGTTCCACGTGACCAGGAATTTTGCTCTAGATGCTTCCCACGGGTTCACTGCCGTGTTCGGCGAGGACTAGGCTCCGCTCTGGATGCTTCACACGGGTTCACTACCGTGCTCTGCGAGGACCAGGATCCGCTCTAGATGTCTTCCACGGGGTCAGAAGTGACGTTATCCGCGTTCCACGTGACCAGGAATTTTGCTCTAGATGCTTCCCACGGTTTCACTGCCATATTCGGCGAGGACTAGGCTCCGCTCTGGATGCTTCACACGGGTTCACTGCCGTGCTCTGCGAGGACCAGGATCCGCTCTGAACATTTTCCACGGGGTCAGAAGTGACGTTATCCATGTTCTACGTGACCAGGAATTTTGCTCTAGATGCTTCCCACGGGTTCACTACCGTGTTCGGCGAGGACTAGGCTCCACTCTGGATGCTTCACACGGGTTCACTGCCATGCTCTGCGAGGACCAGGATCCGCTCTGGACATTTTCCACGGGGTCAGAATTGACGTTATCCGTGTTCCACGTGACCAGGAATTTTGCTCTAGATGCTTCCCACGGGTTCACTGCCGTGTTCGGCGAGGACTAGGCTCCGCTTTGGATGCTTCACACGGGTACACTGCTGTGCTCTGTGAGGACCAGGATTCGCTCTGGACGTTTTCCACGGGGTCAGGAGTGACATAGTCCGCGTTCCACGTAGCCAGGAAGGGTTGACTTTATCCGCATTTCACGGAGTCGGGCTTTGACTCTTGGTCATCTGTACACCGCCGAATCATGGAACTGGGAGTTGCCGCTGTTCTGCCTTACTTGATGTTGTATCTGCTGCAATGGGACAAATATCGAGATGATCTTTAGGCTATCTGTGAACCGTCGAGATTTGGCTTCTTTTTATCATGAAACCTGGGGAGGAGGAGTGTGACTCCCTCTTTGTTTGCGCCCCTGGATTGTATACAAGGATCGATAGGATATCACCTGCAGGACATAAATTTGATTCATTCGTTCATTTTTTTTATTTCTTTCCGCGATGCTCTATCATTTCAGCTTTTATATCACGAAGGTCGTGATTGCCCAATCATTTCGGCTATTTTTCGCGGTGCCCAATCATTTCGGCTATTTATTTTATTTTTACTCGCTGCTTTTTATTGCGAGTTGCCCAATCATTTCGGCTATTTTGAATGCATATATTTTTACTTGTTGATTTTGTCGCAAGTTGCCCCATCATTTCGGCTATCTCGTATGCATGCGTGGCTTTTCGCTGCAAGCTTGGGATTAGACACCGATTTCGGCATCAGCACCGCTACAACTGGGATATTGCTAGGAGCGAATCATCATTTGCCTCTGTCGATATCGAACAAAGGTGGCTTAGCGAACAGGGTTAGGATCCTGTCGACTAAGGCTTTTGACTTCATGAGCCGTAAGGGTCTCACAAAGGTATTTCTCCCTACAAGTCGTGAGGATCTCGTAGGTGTGTTTTCTCCTTAGGAATCGTGAGGACTCCTAACTGTATGATCTCTTGTAAGTCGTAAGGATCTTACAAAAGTGTTTTCTCCTTATAAGTCGAGAGGACTTACAAGGGTTGTTCACCATGCGAACATATCCCTAGTCACGGATGGGACTTTGTTAGGGAAATGTTTATTCACGCCCATGGATTGTATACAAGGGTCAGCATTGAGCCGCTTGTGGGACAGTAATGGGTGTTGTGGGGGCTGCTTAAGAACAGGTTCAGGTCTCTGTAACTTAAGACTTTTGAATCTTATGAGCCGTAAGGGTCTCATAAGAGGGTTCTCCCTACGGGTCGAGAGGATCCCGCAAGTGTAATTTCACCTTAGGAATCGTGAGGATTCCTAAGTGTGTTGCTCCCTTGTGAGTCGTAAGGATCTTACGCAGGTGGTTTCTCCTCACAAGGTCGAGAGGACCCTGTAAGTGTCTTTTAACGAGGTTGCGCCCTTTCGGGTTTTCACAAACACTCGCCGGTAGCCCTGCTGTTTTTACTCACGGAGCCCTTTCGGGTTTTCATCCGTGCCCATTTTGCTTATGGACATATCGTTTTCTTTTTTTTTATTCTTCTTTTTTTTCTAACGAGGTTGCGCCCTTTTGGGTTGTCATAAGACTCGCCGGTAGCCCTGCTGTTTTTACTCACGGAACCCTTTCGGGTTTTCATCCGTGCCCATTTTGTTTATAGACATACCGTTTTCTTTTTTTCATTCTTTTTTTTTATCAGTTTTGAGATGCTGCAATCCGCCGTAGTTTTTCGACATCTCAGTCAATAGCTAATTTTAGAACATAATGGTCTGTCATTAATTTAAGGACGTTTCGGTCCGCTGTTAGTTTAAGGACGTTTCGGTCCGCTGTTAGTTTAAGGACGTTTCGGTCCATTGTAAAGTAAGCCGGTTACTACTTATAGAGTTTTGGCTTAGGAAGATAGCGAGCGGATATAGTCGTCGTCATCTATCATTGACCTAGGCCGTGACTCGTCAAGAGTAGTACTTCTTCAGGAAACGACCGTTTATTGGCCTAAAAGGTCTTTCACCATGCATGTCCATGAGTAGATAGGCTCCACCCTGGTAGACCTTGTCTATGATGTATGGGCCTTCATAGTTCGGCTCGAATTTTCCCCGCTTGGCGCGATTGGGGATCATAGGTCTTTTGACCACTAGTACGAGTTTGCCTTGGCGGAATGTCCTCGGCCTGGTCAATCTTTCATATGAGCGCGTCATCTTTGCTTTATAAGCTTCCAGATTTTGTTGCGCCAGGAGCCGAGTTTCATCAAGGGCATCGAGCTCCTCAAGCCGAAGATGAGCATTCTCTTCGTCCGTTAGCTCATAATGGACTGCCACTCGTAGAGAGGGTAATTCTATCTCTAGGGAAAGTATCGCTTCTGTACCAAATACCAACGCGTACGGCGTTGTGTTCGTGGCCGTTTTGAACGTAGTTCGATACGCCCAGAGAGCTTCTTGCAGTCTCTCGTGCCAGACCTTCTTATTTCGGGACACCGTCTTCTTCACGATTTTTGTCAGAGTCTTGTTAAAAGCTTCAGCTAGACCGTTGGCTCGGGGATTATAAACTGAAGAGTATCTCCAGTCTATGTTGTGCTGTTGTGCGAAGCGGCTGATCTTGTGGCTTCTGTAGGCTGGCCCGTTATCGAAGATAATCCGTCGTGGAGTGCCAAACCGATAAATGACGTGTGTCTTGAAGAAATGGAGGATATTCTCCGTCTTCACTTCCCTCAGCGGTACTGCTTCTGCCCATTTGGAGAAGTAATCAGTCGTCGCCAAAATGAATCGATGTCCTCTGGACGATGCTGGTTCGATGGGGCCGATTATGTCAGTTCTCCACATTTCGAATGGCCAGCTAGCCACTGTCGGATGTAAAGGATTTGGATGCTGGTGGATGAAGTCCCCGTGGATCTGACACGAGCGGCATTGCTTCGCATACTCGAGGTAGTCCTGAATCATCATGGGCCAGTAGTAGCCCATTCTTTTGATCTTCAGCTTCATCTTTGGTCCGGCTTGATGAGAACCGCAGAGTCCGTCGTGAGTTTCTTGAACAACTCTCTTCGCCTCTTCAGGTCCCAAGTATCTCAGCCATAGAGAATCAAATGACCTCTTGTACAGAGTATCATTGACGAAGGCGAAAGACAGAGCTCGTTTCATAAGCTGATGTCTTGAGGACGCATCTTCAGGCGTTCGATGGGATTTGAAGTAGTCTATAAAGACTTCTCTCTAATCCTCAACCATTTCTTGGTCTTTTATCTGCAGGGTCGTCTGCTCAGTCGCTTCCCTTTTCTCGGATGATTCCGGAGATATTTCCGCCGGTGCGAGGATCCGACGGCTTTGCACAATGATCCTCACGTCATCGAGGTTCTCATCGGCCAATTCTTTAGCAAGCTTGGCTAATGCATCCGCTTTGCTATTTTCCACACGCGGTATGCTTTCGAGGGTGTAGGAAGGAATTTGGGTCAGCAGCTGCTGTACTTTCTCGCCGTGACTTCACCAACTCTGGTTTGCACGTTTGGTAGTCGCCATTTACTTGACTGACGACCAGTTGGGAGTCTCCGTATTTGATGAGGCTTTCGATTCCCATGTCGATGACGATCTCGAGGCCTGCTATCAAAGCTTCATACTCGGCTTCATTGTTCGTCCTCAGCTCTGTTAAGGAGAAAGCAAAGCGCATTATCCGTCCTTGCGGGGTCACGAAGATAAGGCCTACCCCTGATTTGATTATAGGCGTGTTTTGTTTGCGCTTCTTCATGGAAGATGCTCCATCGAAATAAAGTTCCCACCGGGTACCACTTCTGTCGATCGTGTCAAATGCATGTTCGTCTGGAAGTTCGTAATTCAAGGGAGAATCGGCCGGTATCGGATGTTCAGCGAGGAAGTCGGCGATGACCTGGCCTTTCACTTCCTTAAAAGGCTAGTAAGTTATTGAGAACTCCATCAAGAGCAAGGCCCATTTAGCGAGCCATCCTGTCAATATGGCCTTTGACATCAAATATTTGAGAGGGTCCACCTTCGATATGAGACGGACTTCATGCACCAACGCATAGTGTCGGAGTTTCGTTATCGCGAAGATCAACACCAGGCAGTGTTTTTCGATGGGAGAATAATTGCTTTCTGCCCTCAGGAGAACTCGACACAAGTAATAGAGAGCTCTTTCTTTCCCTTGGTCATTCTCTTGTGCCCATAATGCGTCTAAGGAACCTTCGAGGGCTATTGTATAAAGAATAAGGGGCTTTCCCTTGACCGGAGCGGCCAGTACTGGCGGGTTTTGCAGATACTACTTGATTTCTTCCAGCGCACCTTGGCATTTGTGATCCCAGATGAACGGGGTTCCCTTCTTCATCAAGTGACTGTAGCGGCGGCACTTGCCGGAGAGATTAGCTATAAATCGCCGAATATATACGAGCTTTCCTTGGAGAGACCGCAGCTGCTTGAGAGTCCTTAGCGGAGGCATTTCCATGATCGCCTTGATCTTTGACGGATCTATCTCGATACCTCGGTATCAGACGATGAATCCTAAGAATTTGCCCGAGGAAACTCCAAACGCGCACTTGAGAGGGTTCATCTTCAAGTTGTATTGCCGAAGGCGTTGAAATACGATCTTCAGATGTTCAAGATGCTCCTCGTATGATTTACTTTTCACCACGAGGTCGTCGATATAGCATTCGACGATTTCATGTATGAGGTTATCGAAGATCTTCGTCATGGTCCTCTGATAGGTGGCACCGGCGTTCTTTAGACCGAAAGGCATCACCTTGTAGCAGAATATACCCAAAGGGGTCCGGAAAGCGGTGTGCTTCTGGTCTTCGGGATGCATCTTTATCTGATTGTATCCTGACGATCCGTCCATGAAGGAGAAGACTTCGTGAGTGGACGTATTGTCTATCATCAGCTCAGTGACCGGTATTGGGAAGTCGTCCTTCGGGCAAGCTTTATTGAGATCCCGAAAGTCTACGCAGATGCGCACCGTCCCATTTTTCTTTATCACCGGAACGATGTTGGCGATCCAGTCAGGGTACTGAACCTCTTGGATGAAACCAGAATCGATCAGCTTCTTGACCTCGGTGTTGATACTCATCTCAAGCTCGAGCCGCATTCTTCTTGGTGCTTGTTTGATTGGCTTGACGTCCGGGGATATTGCCAATTTATGGACAGCAATCTCTGGATCCAATCCTGGCATTTCGGAATAGTTCCATGCGAAGCAGTCTCTATGCTGCATAAGCACGTCTTTTAGCGCAGCCACCCTTTCTTCAGATAGCAGTTCACTGACGAATGTCGGCCGCGGGTCGCTTGTCGTCCCCAAATCAATTTTCTTGAGGTTATCTGCAGTAATGTGTATTCCATCTTCCAGCTCTTTTGGCGCCGGTGGAAACTCTGAGATCACCTCGTCATCATTGTTTTCGAAGCACCAGGGGAGGTCATCCATATTCTCGGGTTCTTCTTTTGATATCGTTATCATATGACAAGTACGAGCTCGCTTCCAAGACCGATGTGGATCTGGGTCTACCCTCGTGGATTTGGGTTCATGCTTCTGCGGCGGTGTTACCCTCCAACTGTCGGATAGAGCGAACTTGCCGAGCTGATATTGGTCTTCGACCCAGTTCTTGAAGGTGAAGCAGTCTTCGAGAGGATGTCTTATTGCCCTATGATAAGAGCAATAGTTCGGGTGAGAGACTTCGCCTGTTTGCTCGGGGTGCTTGGACTCCGGGAGGATAATCATTTGATGTCTTATGGCAAGATCAAGTATCTTCTTTGTCTTGTCTTGAGGAAAAGAGTATGCTCGACTCATCTTCTTCATAAGGGACACATTCGGACCGCTCGATTCTCGCTCGCGTGACTTCTTGGTCCCGCTTTGTCATTGCTGAATGCCTTTTCCGCTTTTTGACTTGTTTCTGCCTCTGCGTCGGGCCTTTTTTACAACAGGTTGACAGGGAGGGGCATTTTCATTTTTCGCATCCTGTTGGAGAAGGCGTTGCGTCCTGGCTTTCTCGTAGATGGCCATTTCGCGGTTATGGTCGTCTCGAACTTTTTGACCAGCTTCTCTTATAAGCTTGTCCATTTGTTCTTCGAACGACGGACCGGGCATTTTTGCGTCGAGGACTTTTTCTGGTTCAAGATTAGCACTCTCCCATTGAGCATCTCCTTCTTCATCAAAGTCATGTATGACATAGCAATCGCGGAGCAGCTCTCGTTTTTTGGACTGAACATAGCCAAGCCCGACTGCTTCTATTCTCCCATTGGGCAACTTACGCCGAGTTCCGGGAACGTTCCAAACCCTGTCATAGAACTTGGCTTTTCGAGCGGTCTGTTTGAAGGGTATCCTTTGGCGCTTCAATAGCCTTTTCAAGCCTTTTGTGTAATATCTAGGCAGACGAATGGGCTGGAGCCTATCAAGTGTAGGATCTGCGCCGTGCCAGATTCCTTTCTCCACTTTAGTTTCCCCAAAACGGTAGAATAGGATCGCTTTTTCGCCTTCGCGCCTGGGAGGGACATAGAACGTCTGCAGCTCTTCCACACTGTAGGTATCAAGCGCGTCTAGTTCTTTATGATGTTTGGGCGGAACCATGGCAACTTGCAAACTTTGTTCTTCATCAGCGAATGTTCGTATTGAAGGCCGAGCGGAGAATATAGCATGGACCTCATCTTCTGAGTCGCTGCCAAAGATCAACATAGGAGCGGACAGTCCCGGCTTGTTGTACTGGGGTGGACTTGAATAAACCATCTCTTCCTCTTCCTCAGTATCACTCCCGAAAACTGGAATGGTGGTGATAGCTTTGTTCTCCGGATTGCGACATCTCTCTGTGTCCTCGAAATCTGGAAAAAAGTATTTTGCATCTTCGTACTTGCGGACTTCGTTCACGGAGAATGGATTCAGCTCTCCTATTACGGTATACTCGAGACCATCCTTAAAGTACTTCATATACTGATGTTGTGTAGAAGGGATGATGTTGTACTCGTGTAACCAAGGCCGGCCGAGCAAAGCGTTATAGCATGTCTTGGAGTCAATGACATGAAATTTAATATCCGTGATAAGTAACCCGAATCGTAATGTCAATATCACAGACCCAAGAGTCCGCGATGACTTGGAGTCAAAACCAGAGATGGTGATTTTATCACGAGCGAGATGCTGGACGCTCAGCAGATTTCCTTCAACACTCGCACATTGAGAAGATTGGCGGAAGACCCATTGTCGACCAGGATTTTGCCTATCTTTATATCGTGGCGGTATCCTGAGACATAGAGGGGACGATTGTGCTCGCACGTCCCAAGAAGGATGTCTTCATCGCCGAAGGTGATATCGGCTGTGTGTACTTCCTCCAGCTCGTCCTTCATCTTTTCTTCGGCGGGGAAAGCTTGGAATTTCTCTGGCTCTTGTAGCGCCTTGATCAATGAATCTCTCGCTTCTTTGGATAGTAAAAGGGCATCGAGAATGCTGAGCTGCGAAGGTAACTTTCTCAAGTGTGCCAGAACGTTGTAGTCCACCTTACTCTTCTTTGGCGGGTCCTTGGCGGTCAGCTCTTTCATGACTTGGTCATCCAGGGCGATATCCTCAGAGACCTTTTCTTTTCCCTTATCTTTTCTACTCATGGGTCCGAGATTCTTTTCTGGAAGCGTGCGATTGCGCAGCTGAATGTTTTCACAGGCCTTCGGTTATTCTTCTTTCCCCAAGGTGGGTTCTTTAAAGAGAGGGCCAAGAGCCATTTCTTCGTCAGAGTCGCTTCCGAAAGTGAGAATTTGCGATCCCTCGGTGTTGACCATGCGACAGTCACCGGTATTTCTTTTATGTTCCTCGGTCGCACTTCTTTGCTCCCGACGAGCTTTGCGTTTCATCCGCTTAAAATGTTGCCGGTGAGCAACGTACCCTTGCCACCATCTTTTAAAAGTGTCGCATTCCTCGGTGGGGTGAGAAATCTTTCGATGATATGAGCAGTAGGTAGGATGCATCTTTGCTTCACCGGGAGTGTTTCCTTCGGAGGGTGGTAGCTTCATTCTCATTGATATGGCTTTAGCAAACCTTTTCATCATCTTGAACTTGTTTTTATCCGTGACGGATGTTCCTTGATTCGGCGGGAGTGTCTCGACTCTTTCGTCTAGTCGCCGGCGTTTGGCTCTTTCAAATATGGCCATCTCACGTTCCCGATCAGCTTTACTTTTCAAAAGAGCTGTGTTCAGGAGTGCATCAATTATTTCATCTGATGGCCCTAGAAGTTCCGGCCTAGGATCTGCCCCTAGCTTCTCAGTGTAAGGAGTTTTTTCATCGTCTGTAAACGAGTGAGAGATCACATGACAACTTGCTACGTAACCCTCAGATTCATCCGACGAGCTTTCTCCATCATCTTCCTCCTGAAAGACGTGGCTGAGGAACTCTTGGAGCGTGATGGGAGTCCGCGCCTTCTGGTTGTACTCTTCCAGCGCGTCAATCTACTTTTATAAGTCTGTGCGCTTATCACCAGGCTTCACGGGCTTTTTGGATCTCTTCTTCTTCTTCGAAGATTTCGACGGCTGAGCATGAACACCTTGGCTATCACCACCAATCTTTAGAGTTGGGCGCGGCTTCAGCATCCCTTCGATGACCTGGGGTTCCAGCGGGTTCTTCCACCTGATCGCCGGGCATGTCTGAAGATCATTTAGCATCCTTTTGGTTTTGGCTGAAAGCACGACCTCCCATGGAGCTTCTTCAACAACTGAGCACGATGCCCCCGGTGTGTCCGTCTTCTTAGGAGTGTGCGGTTGTGGTGGGTTTACTTTCCATTTTTCGGACAGTGCGAACTTGCCCTGTTGGTTCTGATCCTCGATCCATACCTTAAAGACGAAGCAATCTTCGATCGGATGGCTTACCGTTTGGTAGTAAGGGCAATAATTGGGATTATTCGCTTCGCTGGATTGCGGTGGTCGCCTTGGGTTCGGCAAATTGATAAGCCTGTTGCGCATCGCTAGTTCGAACAGTCTCTTCGTTTTATCCCGCGGGAATGAGTAAGGGCGCTTCATTTTCTCATTGTAATAGCGCCGTCTCTCTTCCAACTGATCCGCTAGCTTTGGGGCACTGGGTTGCTGTTGGGTGTTCGCAACGAAGGTTGCCTTCCCTTTACCCTTGTCGTTCCGCGGTTCCGTTTTCGGGGGAGACGGTCTGTGACCCATTTGATTCATCTGGGCTAACTTATCGATTAAAGCCTGGAACGTGGTTGGTTTAAAGAACATCATGAACTGTGAAATAGTTGCATGAGGGTCTAGGGTGCCCACGAACATGCCCACCGCTGGTGCTTCTTCGATGCGCTGTTCGCACTTCGACCACAGGTTCCACCATCGGATTGCATATTGGACCCAAGTTTCGCCCGGCTTCACTCTTGCATTAATCAATGCCGTTATTGGGGTGCGTTCGCTGGCGCTCGCGAATCGCTGAGTGAATAGCAACTCCATCTCTGCAAAAGTTTTGACGGAGTCGTTTGGAAGCTCGAAATACCACTCAAACGCCGTCTCCGATAAGCTGCCGACGAATTGGCGAAGCAAGAGCTTGACATCGCCATTGGTGTTGCCACAAAGAGCCCTGAACTGGGCGACATGTTGATGGGGATTGCCTGTACCCTTGTAGACATGGAATTTCGGGATCGTGTAGCCTGGCGGTTATTTTATCTGATCATACCAGCCCGGATATGGTCACCCCGTTTTGACGACTTGGCCGGCCGCTTCATTTGCCTGGTGAACTCATATTTGTTGAGCAATATAATCATCCAGGGCGGCCTTAGAGATTGTTTCCTCTTTGGCTGTTGAAAGAGCCGGAGGTGGATTTGATGTTTCTCCTCTGTCGTCTTCGAGGATAATCGGAGGATCTTCAGCTGGAGGGTCCTGCTGGATCATCATACCCACCATGTCTTGGAACAGAAGAGCCATTTGCTTTATATTGGCCGCTTGTTCTGCAGCCTTCTTGTCCTTCTTTTCAAGCATTCTACGAAGGAATTCAGTATCGGTCTCGTGTTCGCGACGTTGTTCCGATGACGCCTCCGGGCTTTCTCTTGGCCCGGTGAGTGAGGCCATCGTAGTCAGCATCTCCTGGAGTTTCTGCTGCTGCTGTTCCTGGGCTCTTGTAATGGATCGGGTTAGTGGTTGGTGGCCCGTAGAAGCGCGGCTATCCTCTTTTCCGGATGCCATGTAAATGGTATGGACCACCATGCCCCCAGACTTGGGGCGTTTGGGCTCAGTGCCTTTAACATTTGTTGCAGGCATGGGAGTCTTCTCCGGCCTTCTCTTCTTGTGAGCGGTCGAAGTTGAGGGGGCCGTCGCAGTGGGCACCCAGACAACTTTTCGTGGCTTAGCAGGATAACTTACTTCCTGTTGGACCTTCAGCTTCTTGTGCTGGCGGGAGGAATTTGGATCGATCACCGAGTCTCGGACCTGCCGCCAGACTTTGTAGATCTTGGAGGACAGACGTTGCGGGGAATGTTCTGGCCTTGCTTCCGCAACCTTCTCCAGTGGAGGAGGAGACCTTTTCAGTACAGCGGTAGGAGAATTCTTACGCACCTTATTCAACAGTTCAAAACTGTTCCCGGTTGGAACAACAGCATTAATTTCCGCCGTCGGGGCTGGCGGAGTCAGCCCAGAAGGGGAGTTGCCTCCGGCCTTCCTCACCCGGCGCCAGTGGCGGCGTCGAGCATGTCGAACTGATGGAGTTGGCTCGGTGACAGGGATGACCTTGTATTGCCCCCTGTTAAGGTGAGGGGCTGTTGCTGGTGTCAGCCTGTCGAAGACTGATGTCCTTTGAGAAGCAGGAGCAAGAGTGGGAGTTGGGACAGTCAGTCTTGTAAAGACTGACCCCTTGGCAGGAGAAGCCGCCTTGACGACTTCGGGAGCAGGGTTGGTTACTCTCTTTGGAATAACCTTCTCTGGGATCGCAGGCTTCATTGTGGGCCCACAGGAATTTTGGCCCAATCTGGAGAAGACCGAGGAGTTGGAGCTGGACGACCCGTTGAGAGAGGTCGCAGTAGCTGTAAGTCGATCGAAAACCGACTTCTTGGGAGCTTCTGGCACTGGCACGGGAGCAGTGAAGCTCGTTGGCGGGAGCATGGTCCCGAAAAATAGCCCTGTGGTGGCTTGAGTAATCTGCTCCACGGGCATCGTGAACAAAGAAGCCGCTTGGGGCCCGTAGGTTATGCCTCCAGTTGAGGCAGGACGCGAGTTGCAGCTGCAGTTGGAGCACTTCGAGAAGGTTAATGCCATTGCTGTTTTACTTTCTGCGCCAAGCAAGATACCAAATCTTAGTAACTTGAAACCCAAGGGCAACCATTAACAAACCGCGATTCGTTCGCGAACACGACACACGAAGTGTGGAGTGGAAAGAGGAAGAGGTCCCACCGGGCGTGCCAGAATCTGTTCCCCTCCGAACAACGGAGACGCGACCGCGCAGGTCCGTCTTGCCTAAGATTCGGGGCAGATGCTAATTGGTGCTATCCGTCCACCTCTCCTAAGATGCCAAGTTGATTTATGGCACCATGTATCGAATGTTTAAACGGATGCGGCTGATGTAGCAGACTTCGTCAGATTCCCCCTCGTTTGAGGGGGTTTTGATTGTGGGGACGCTCTTCCCTGCCGGCGCAAGTCCCTGCAGTTAATTACGCTACCGCATCGCGGTAACAACTTTCTCTTTCTACATATGGTCACTTCGTGTCGTGGGTGTTTGTTTTGTGTTTGGTTGCCCGTGGATTGTATACGGAGACTAAGTTATGTTGTCGCCCGTAGGGCGTGGACAGGTCCAAATCCGTATCTTTCTTAGATTTGGGTTTGGGAGGTTGTGTTTAAGGATACGTTAGCCTTATTTGAGCCTAAAATCAACTTAAACGTTCGTTAAGAACACGTTAGTCTAATTTTAGACTGAGATCGACTTAACAGGATCATTTAGATCCGACAAGAGAGCAATTAGGCTCTATTGTTTAGTTTAGTGACATTGCGGTCGATAATTAGTTTAAGGACATTACGATCCATTGTTAGTTTTAAGACGTTGCGATCAAGGTTAAGGACATCATAGTCCGTGGGTTTAAGGACTCCACAGTCCAATGTTAGTTTTAAGACATCACGGTCAAGGTTAAGGACATCATAGTCCGGTATTAGTTTTAAGACATCACGGTCGATGTTAAGGACGTCATAGTCCATGAGTTTAAGGACCCCACAGTCCGATGTTAGTTTTAAGACATCACGGTCAAGGTTAAGGACATCATGGTCAGTGAGTTTAAGGACCCCACAGTCCGGTATTAGTTTTAAGACATCACGGTCGAGGTTAAAGACGTCATTGTTCCCCTCCGAACGGCGGCCTGGACTTGGGACGTCCATGCCTGATGTTCGGGGCAGATGCTATTTGGTTTTATCCGTTTATCTCTCCGAAGATACCAAGTTGATTTATGGCACCGTGTATCGGAGGTTTAGACGGATGCGGCCGATGTAGCAGACTTCGTCAGATTCCCCCTCAGGATGAGGGGTTTTTGATTATGGGGACGCTCTTCCCTGCAGGCGCAAGCCCCTGCAGTTAATTACGCAACCGCATCGCGGTAACAACTTTCTCCTTCTCCAGAATTTCACTTCGTGTCGTGTGTGTTCATTTTATTTGTGGTTGCCCGTGGATTGTATACGGAGACTGAGTAATGCCGTCGCCCGTAGGACGTGGATTAGTCCAAATCCGTATTTATTTAGATTTGGGTTTGGTGTTTTTAGTTTAAGGATGCATTAGTCGCGTTGCGGCTAAGATCAACTTAAACGTTCGTTAAGGATGCGTTAGTCCTGTTTTAGACTAAGATCAACTTAACGTAGTGATTAATTTAATATATGGCCGTCAGGACTCGTCACCTCTCTGACGTCGTTGAAGGATTACAACGACGGGTGTCAGAGGAGTTCAGAGATGTACCCTTGAACCAAAGTTGATTTGGAGTTTTATCATTCATTTAAATATCTAAGGATACGTTAGCCGTATTTGGGGCTAAGATCAACTTAAACAGGACCGTTTAGATCCGGCAAAAGAGCATTTGGAGGCTCTATTGTTCCAGTTTAGGGACGTAGTGGTCCATTTTCCAGTTTAGGGACGTGGTGGTCCATCGCCAGTTTAGGGACGTGGTGGTCCATATTCCAGTTTAGGAACGTGGTGGTCCGATATTAGTTTAGGGACGTCTCGGTCCGATATTAGTTTAGGGACGTTTCGGTCCGATATTGGGTGTATGGCCGTTGGGACCCGTCACCTCTTTGACGTCGTTGAGGAATTACAACGATGGATGTCAAAGGAGTTCGGAGATGTACCCTCGAACCGGATGTAGATTGATTTAGGAGAGCCATTTTGCTCAGCCAATTTAATTTAAGGACTTATGGCCACGATTGGGCTAAGTCCAGTAAAAAAAATGTCCAACATTGCTTTTGCATTTCCTTTTATTTTTATTTGGGCTTTGCCCAGAAAAGATGCAGGGCATCAATTTGTTTTGAGCTCTGTTCTTTATGAATGATGCAAAGCATCAATTTTATTTGGGCTCAGCCTTTTTATTGCTTTGCAATTTATTTTGGCCTGCTAGGTCTTTTGATTTGGGCCTGGCCCTTCAAATAGTGCAAAGCACCAAGAATCTTTTAGATTCAAGAAAATGAGTGCAGAGCACTTTTTAATGATCTAAATTTAGATCAAAGAAAAGAAAGAAAAGAAAATCTTTTCTTTCTTTCTATCTCAGAGAACCAGAGGTTCCCTAGCAAGTGCAAGGCACTATTTTTTATTATTTTTATTTATTTATTTATTTATTGAAGATCACTGATCTTGTCTCTTAGATCAATGATCTATTCCTAAGAGAATTTTCTCTTATTTCAAAGGTTTTTACCTTCTTCTTTGTGTTCTCAAGAAGTTCTCTTCTTCTTCTTTTTTTAATCCAAATTCTCTCCCCCTTTGAAATGGGGTCTGGGGTTCTTTTTATAGTACTCAAAAATCAGTTAAATTTGTTAAAAAGATCTTTTCTGAGTGATTTGGGGAATTTTCCCCACCGTTGGATCTTTGATCCAAAGGCCCCTGTTTTACAGAAGAAATCTTCTTGTTTAAACAAGAACAGAAAAATATCCTTAAATCTTAATTCTGTTGTTGCGCAACTCACCAGTGTGTGACACGTGTCGCGCAGCGGTGCGCTTGCGCAACAGCGCTTGCGCAACTGCGCAGACACGTGTCGCGCAGCGGTGCGCTTGCGCAGTTGTGCTTGCGCTGCGCAGACACGTGTCGCGCAGCCGTGCGCTTGCGCAGTTGACCGTTGCTTATGTTTTTTAAAGAGCCTTGCTCTGATTAGACGTACTGTCTTCGGCGTTGTGCTGCCGTGTCAACTTCTGACACGTGGCGCGTTGCGCGCAGCGCACGAGAACTGAAGCGTTGCTTCAAAATTTGAATTTTCAAAACTTAAGCAGAGCCTTGCTCTGATTGGGGGAACAAATGCCCCCCTACCGTTGCGCTCACGTGGCGCGCACGTGAGTGCAGCGGTGGCAAGACCCCAACCGTTGGATCATGGGGGTCATTTGAAGAGACGCAGGCGTTTATAAATAGGACCCTTGGTCCTTGGTAATTCTTTACCAATTTCAAGAATTTGAATTTCAGAGCCTTGCTCTTGCTTAAAAACTCTTAGAGCCTTGCTCTTGCTTCTTCCCAAGAACTTTGAAGTTCAGAACTTAGAATCACTCTTAGGTAAAAATTTAAATTAATTTTAATTAATTTTAATTAACAGAGCCTTGCTCTTGTAGATCTTTGATCTAAAGAAAACCCCTTTGGGGTTTCTTCAACAGAGCCTTGCTCTCATAGATCTTTGATCTAAAGAAAACCCCTTTGGGGTTTCATCCACAGAGCCTTGCTCTCAAAAATTTACAGAGATCTGGTTCCTGGGTTTTAACCCATGAACAGAGCCATGCTCATAGATCAAATAGAGAACTCCTAAAAGTTTTCATGGATCTTTAAGATCCCAAAAATTTTAATTCCTAGGAGTTATAATTTTTCATTACTACTACAGAGCTAGGCTCTTTTTAAGAAGTTTTATTCCTTTGAGACCAGAGTTTGATAAATGTCACTCTGTGATAGAGCTTTGCTCTAAAAAGATGAGATTTTCTCCTTGTCTCTAGGGATCCCCCCAATAAGGGTATTCTTTTAGGGGTCTTTTTCATTGACTGACAGTCTCATCCAATGATGGGGCTGTCTTATCAAATGATGCGCCGTCATCTAGATTTTGTGGGTCCCCCTTTGGTCCCCTACTCACTGCATTGTAGTGTGATGTAGGACTTTGACATGTGAAGCATTGGAACGCTAACGGTTATATATTTTTTCTTTTTCTACAGGGAACATGTCTGAAGATTTGTCTTTCCCTTTTGTTCGCTCAGAAGGAAGGTTCCCACATTCGCCAGTGGACCGGGTGGTGTTTGCTCTGATCAAAAATCATGATCCTGAGTGCAAGAGACTTCACTTATGGGGAAGGTGGTACAGCCAAATCATCCAAGGCCGTCGCAGCTTCAGCTCCGCTTCGCCCTCTGAGCCCATAGTTACGATCCCTTATGCGGACAAGCCCCCGGTGGAGTATGCCGTGGAGGTTAAAAATTGGAATGCCGACGACCTCCTTCAGCCTGCAATCGGTGCCATTCCGGTGCAGCCGCCGCCGGCTATAGATATCTTGGGGAGGCGAATCTGTCAGGGTGAAGCACGCCCTTGGGGACAGGCTTATAACATTGGATTGATCCCGCGGCCGCTTGCCGGATATTTGCAATGGGCCCGTTACATTTTGGCGACGAAGAGGGCTCTCCTGACGACGATTGGTTTATACTCAGCTATTTACGTCTCGCTCTTCAAGTATCCCTCTCCTCCGACGTGGCGGATAAAGGCCTTCATCGAACAATGGAATATCCCCACCCATACCTTCCTGACAGCGGATAGGGAAGTCTCCATCTCTCTGGAGGAGTTTGCTGAGATTTCAGGTTTGCCAATGAGGGGAGAACACTACGAGGAGCTGCTTCCTCCTGACGAGTATGTCTTCGCCACCAAGCAGCTTGTATTTGACCTAACTCCGGAAAATGCCATTCAGCATCAGCACCCGGGCTTGGTGAAGGTGTTGGAGATTTATGAGGAACTCCATTTGGAATCGGGCGACCGGGGCGTCAGTTTCACGGATTTCATTGCTCGTTTTATTCGCCCGGAGTTCCTATCAGAGCAGGGCGAGAAGTTCGCTCAGCTTGCTGACCCCTTTGGTTTCGGCTTGGACCGCCGACCTTCATCGGAAAATGACCAGCGGGATTTTTATTTCCCCGGCACTGCCAGCGTCCCTTTCTCAGAGATCGCCGTTCCTGGCATGGACGAGGAGACTTTTTTCATAGGGTTCTTGGGTCTATGGCTATGCAGCTTCGCGCTTCCCATGCACCCACGCCTCATGCGGTCCTCTGTCTTTTACCCGGCGCATCGAATGGCGGCTGGTTTGCAGTTATCGGTAGGGATTGCCGGGCTGGCTTACCTTTATAATGGACTTAGCGTAGCGGCGGACGCTAATGAGCCTGGGGTACAGCCTGCTAACTTTCCGATGCACTACTTCACTTCTTGGATGGAGCTGCATGTGCGAGGGGTGTTTGGTGCTCATAAGACTCCTCCATTCTTTGATAAATTCAAACTCCCAAGAATTATGCGGTTGGTCGGGGCTTCAATTGTGGTTGCACCTCCGCGGGAGTCTAGGGGACTGCTCTTGCGTTCACATCTAGTCGGAGCGAAGACCTCTTTTGTGGATAAGGTCATCACCATAGGCTCCGAGACCGCTAAGTCAGTGGTGTCGCTGCGTGACGACTTTAAGGGCGGGGTTTCTGTACTGAAGGCTCGAGAAATCCTTCACCTTTACTCCATTCGGCCGGGCTACCTAGTATTTAGGCAGAATAAGACGGCTCTCTTTATGAGGTATAACCCACATCGATTTGCCCGACAATCGAGTTACAATCAAGGGATCCCGATGGAGGCCTTTCTGGAAACACCCACGGTCGGCCCAGAGGGGATAAGGAATGCGATGCATCATTTCGTCCGGCTTAATACGGGATCCTATTTTATTATCAGTGAGCCTAGCTGTGTTCCTAAAATAATCCATCCGTATGTAGCCTGGTATGCGCATGCTATGGGTCCAATCATTTTAATGGAGAAACGCTTGCTGGTTGACCGTAGGGGTGCGCCTCCTGGCGGTGATCGCAAGGCTCCCTTGCAGCCAAGGATCCAGGTCATCCCCCCGATAAAAGATGCCAGAGCTGACCGACCGCGCGTGTTGAGCCCCCCGCGTGGATTGCCATTGCCCGCTACGGTGGATGCACCGCCGGCGCCCCGTGCTTCCATGAAGACGGTTAATGTGGTATCACCAGGGTCTGGCGGAGGGGCAGAGATCGGGACCCGCTGCCTTAAAGTGACTGCCAAGCGCAAGGCTGTTCTGAGTGGGTCTAAAGCTGGCGGACAGATGAAGAAGAAGTCCGCCCTATCCCTCGACGCGATCCTTAACGTAGGGCCTGCGGCTCCTCCTGCCGAGGCCATATGTGAGTATGGCAGTAATGAGGGCTTTGTGGTGGACCCTGAGGACACCAATTTAGCTGCCGCCATTGCAGCTTCGGAGCGATCGGCGAGGCTTGAAGCGATGTTAAGCAAACTTGCTGAGTCAGGTAATCATCAGCCGCTTTATTTGTCATTTTACTGCATTTTTATTATTATCTTTAGCTAATATTTGCTTCATTCTCAACAGGTATTTCTACTGAAGAGGCCATTGCTGCCTCTTTGAAGACCTTCCAGGAGGAGGAGAAGAAGCGTGTCCCAGCAGGCGTTGGTATGTCCTACCCTTTTCCCTTTCATAATGAAAGTTTGTCATCTTCTCTGATGGTCAACCTAACCTTCTTTTGTTTCTTTGCAGAGGTTATATCAGTTGGCGTGGGGATCCTTCCTGAGCCTGTTACTGAAGTCCCAGCTTCATCGAAGTTGCCACAAGAGCCCCGGCTTGACAAGACGATGAGGGATGCCTTGAAGAATCTAGAGGCATCCCTATATACGGACGAGGGAGCCTCACTCAAAGAAGCCCTAGTGGCATCCGTCTCAACGGCTCGAGAGGAGCGGAAGCGGTTGAGACGCGAAGCAAGGGCACGCAGAGCTGCTTTGGCCGCGGGAGCGGGCCCTAGCACTCTTCCTCGTGCCGACACTCCTTCTGAAGCAGAGGCGAGCAGAGCTGCTTTGGCCACGGGAGCGGGCCCTAGCACGATTCCTCGTGCCACCACTCCTTCTGAAGAGGCCCCTGCCGCCCTGTCTACTGCTTATAGGCAAGTGGCGTGCGCGGCTCGGAGTGCAAACGACAAGTCCTCTTCAGGTAACACTTCTTCCAGAACCTTGTTATAAAAATTATCAAGCTATTGGCTTATACGCGTTCCATCTTTCAGGGCCAAGCCCGACTGAGGGAGAGGCGGAGACCGTTGGACCCCAGGAAACGGCGGAAGCGGCGCCTACCGAACCTGAGCCGACAGTGAGGCGCGTCATTGGGGCCACGGGATCTGTTACAGAGGTTGAGGAGTCCGCCGCCGAGAGGGTTATTAATACCGCACCTGACATGGCGGTAGATGAGATGATTGTCTTAACCGAGGCGAAGGTGGTAGAAGGCGAAGCGCTCGAGGCTGGAGACCTTGCGGTGACGGTGGACGAGACAACCGTGACCGCAGGATCCGTAGGAGTAGCGGCTGAGGTCGCCGCGATTCCTGAGGACGAGCCAGCTGCTCTTTCTCAGGAATCTGGCAGCGCTCCAATCATGACCCTCTCCGCCTATATTCCCCCACCTTCTCCCGGGCCTGCAAGTGTAACAACGGTCCCTATTGAGTCAGGTGACGAGGCTACGGGTGGTGGCCTGATGTCAATGGAGGGAGGAATTGCCTCAGTCTCGGCTGGCAGTTCGTCGGGTAAGTTTCGGGTTACTATCGTTTCCCCCCCTTTTTATATATCTTGCGATCTCTTCTAACAAGCTTGTCTTTGCAGGTGCGGCCAGTGCCGACGCTCCATTGCTTGAAGGAGCACCGTCAACTACTGCTTTGGCGGTGGTCACTTCCCCATCTTCCCTCATGCCGTCGCGGATGTTGGAAGGTATGGATTTGCGACTCACAAGTTAATCTTTTAAACGTGTAGTTCATGGACTAATTCCATACCACCGCATCTTTTTAGGAGTGCTCTTTGATCATCTATATCAAGTGTTGCTCCCACACTTCTCCTTCCCATTCGAACTTGCTTCTCCCTCTAGTGGCGCTGGTGAGTGTACGTTCATTACAATATCTTTGTTCATCTCCTTTTTTCTAGCAATTGAATGATTTCTGACTTTTCCCTTTCTTTATTGCAGTGCCACAAATCGAAGGAGGGGATGCAAGACCTGCCGCGCTACCGGCTCTTCCGGCTTTGCCGTCTGTTGCTGCTGGTATAGCAAATTCCTTTTTTGGTAACCCTTAAACATCTCTTGAACCATCGTTTAACCATGTTTTGTTTTGCAGCTATTGTTCCGGCTTCGGTCCCTTTTGAGTCTCGCGTCCTTCCACCGGCAGGCCCTTTCTTGAGACGCCCGTCTTCAAAGGGTGCTGTGATGAGTTTGTTCATGCTGAGCGGGTACATCGAAGAGCTCAACATGGACGCTCTCCCTTCTGCCGTAGATTTCGCTGTGGAGGTTAATCCAATGTTGGCGGCGCTCGTAAATTTTCTTAACGAAGGCGTCGTCGGATCTTGGGTTAATCACTGCAGGAAGATCGAGGCCTGTCTATACCGGCTGGAGTCGACGCGCCCTTCTCCCGAAGTTTTAGCCCTGAGCACCCAACGCATGACTTGGCTCGAGCAAAGCACTTCGCACTCCCGCCACTTGGAGCAAGAAGCAGCTTTAAGACTAAGGGAATGCCAAAAGACCTCGAACGAAACGGCCCATCTGTGCGCTGAGGTTGAGGCAAATGCTGCCCAAGTGAAGACTATCTTTGAGGGTCTCTTGGAGCGCATCTCCCATGGGCTAAACTTGAAGCGGAAGCTTGACGTAGCTGAGCGCAATATCCCAAGTCGGGAAGCTGCCTATCAGGTCGTCAGGGAGCAGCTTGCGTCGGTCTTGCAGCAATGAGCCCAAGTGGAGGCAGAGCTGGCGGTGGTAGCTGACCAAGAGAAGGCATGGAAGGACATATGCGAGCAATTGCTACACCTATGAAAGACGCTTCCTTCCCAATAATTCTCCTTGTACCATTTGTCTTTGTAAAGTATATGCATATATTTTTTTATTCTTTAGCACAATGTATCCTGTACTCGATCAATATTTATGAATAAAAGATGCACATTTTTGTAATGTCTTGTGTCATTTCTCCGTCTTTTTCTTTCTTTTGTTGTCAGTGTGCCACCTTAGTAACCATGGTTGACGGATAATAGGGCATGCATCTTGACTTTCTTAAGAAATAGCGATGGCTTAAGCCGCAGGTTCAGATCTGCTGCCTAAGACTTTTCAACTCCATGAGCCGTGAGGGTCTCAGAGGGACTTTCTCCCTACGGATCGAGAGGATCTCGTAGGTGGGTTTTCTCCTTAGGAATCGTGAGGATTCCTAAGTGTGGTTTTCTCTTATAAGTCGTAAGGATCTTATAAGAGAATTTTCCCTCTTACGAGTCGAGAGGATTCGTAAGTGGTTGTTTCCCTCCTCGTCGAAATTCGACTTCGGAGAGTGAGACCCGTGAATAGTATGCAAGAGACCAGTTTGGATTGACTTGCAGGGCCCCATTGCTCAAAAAGCAAGCTTTTCAATCCTTGCTGTCTGAGACTTCTTCTTACAAATTGAGACGAATCGGGGATCTGTTTGCAGTTGCAGCGGAACAGTTGAAATGAGTTAAGAAGCTCTCGTCACGGAGTGTTTGTATCCGTGAGTCGAGGAGTTTGCTAGGGATTATTTGTTTCCCAAGCGCCAAGGATTATTTGTTTCCTTGGGGTTTGAAACGAGTCGAGGATTCCCACGGGGGCATTGGTGGCTCTGCGGGTCGACGCGGATCAGGAGGCTCTCGTCAAGGAGTGTTTGTATCCGTGAGTCGAGGAGTTTGCTAGGGATTATTTGTTTCCCAAGCGCCAAGGATTATTTGTTTCCTTGGGGTTTGAAACGAGTCGAGGGTTCCCACGGGGGCTCTGGTGGCTCTGCGGGGCGACGCGGATCAGGAAGCTCTCGTCAAGGAGTGTTTGTATCCGTGAGTCGAGGAATTTGCTGGGATTATTTGTTTCCCAAGCGCCAAGGATTATTTGTTTCCTTGGGGTTTGAAACGAGTCGAGGGTTCCCATAGAGGCTCTGGTGGCTCTGCAGGTCGACGCGGATCAGAAGGCTCTCGTCAAGGAGTGTTTGTATCCGTGAGTCGAGGAATTTTGCTAGGGATTATTTGTTTCCCATGCGCCAAGGATTATTTGTTTCCTTGGGGTTTGAAACGAGTCGAGGGTTCCCATAGAGGCTCTGGTGGCTCTGCAGGTCGACGCGGATCAGAAGGCTCTCGTCAAGGAGTGTTTGTATCCGTGAGTCGAGGAATTTTGCTGAAGATACTGATTTCTTCGGAGTTGGACTGAACTGTCGAGATTTGGCTTCGTCTTCTGGCGGAGCCTGTTGGGAAAGTATGGTTCCCTCTTTGTTTACGCCCTTGGATTGTATACAGGGATCGATGTGATCTTAACTGTAGGGCCAAAGTTTTATCATCATTTTTTTTTTATTTCCGCGATGCTCTATCATTTCAGCTTTTATATCGCGAAGGTCGCGATTGCCCAATCATTTCGGCTATTTCTCGCGGTGCCCAATCATTTCGGCTATTTATTTCATTTTTACTCGCTGCTTTTTATTGCGAGTCGCCCAATCATTTCGGCTTTTTTACATGCATACATTTTACTTGCTGCTTTTTATTGCAAGTTGCCCTATCATTTCGGCTATTTCGTATGCATGAGCGGCCTACTGGCTTTCGCCGTAAACCTGAAATTGGACACCGATTTCGGCATCAGCACCGCTACAACTGGGATATTGCCAGGAGCGAATCATCATCTGCTTCTGTCGCTGTCGATCAAAAGTGGCTTAGCGACCAGGGTTAAGGTCCTGTCGACTAAGGCTTTGACTTCATGAGCCGTAAGGGTCTCATAAAAGTATTTCTCCCTACAAGTCGTGAGGATCTCGTAGGTGTATTTCCTCCTTAGGAATCGTGAGGGTTCCTAAGTGTTTTGTTCCTCTGTAAGTCGTAAGGATCCTACAGGAGGGTTTTCTCTTTGCAAATCGAGAGGATTTACAAGGGTTATGCGAACATATCCCCAGTCACGGATGGACCTTGATTTGGGAAATGTTTATTCGCGCCCGTGGATTGTATACAAGGGTCCGTATTGAGCCACTTGTAGGGCAATATCGAAAGTTGTGGGGGTTGCTTAAGCACAGGTTTAGATCTCTGTAACTTAAGACTTTCAAATCTTACGAGCCGTGAGGGTCCCATAAGAGCGCTCTCCTTACGAGTCATGAGGATCTCGCAAGCGTCTTTTCTCCTTAGGAATCATGTGGATCCCTAAGTGTGTTGCTCCCTTGTGAGTCGTAAGGATCTCACGCGGGTGGTTTCTCCTTACAAGGTCGAGAGGATCTTGTAAGTGTTCTTTAACGAGGTTGCGCCCTTTCAAGTTTTCACAACACTCGCCAGCAGTCCTGCTGTTTTTACTCACGGAGCCCTTTCGGGTTTTCATCCGTGCCCATTTTGCTTATGGACATACCATCTCCTTTTTTTTATTCTTTTCATTTCCTTTTTTCTCTTCTTTCTTTTCTTCTTTTTTTTTTACGAGGTCGCGCCCTTTCGGGTTTTCACGAACACTCGCCGGCAGTCCTGCTGTTTTTACTCACGGAGCCCTTTCGGGTTTTCATCCGTGCCCCTTTTTGCTTATGGACATACCGTTTTTATTTTATTTTATTTTTATATTTTTTTTTATTTTATTTTTTTTTATCTCGTCAGCCTAAGGATGCTGCGGTATTAGTTTAAAGACGTTTCGGTCTGCTATTAGTTTAAAGACATTTCGGTCCGCCGTTAGTTTAAGGACATTTGGTCCGCTGTTAAGAAGCTGGCTACTGCTTATACAGTTTGAGCTTAGGAAGATAGCGAGCGGACATAGTCGTCGTCATCTATCGTTGACCTAGGCTGTGGCTCATTAAGCGTAGTATTTCTTTAGGAAGCGACCGTTTATCGGCCTGAAAGGCCTTTCACCATGCATGTCCATGAGTAGATAGGCCCCACCCTGGTAGACCTTATCTATGATGTATGGGCATTCATAGTTCGGCTCGAATTTTCCCCGCTTGGCGCGATTGGGGATCATAGGCCTTTTGACCACTAGCACGAGTTCGCCTTGGCGAAATGTCCTCGGTCGGGTCAGTCTTTCGTATGAGCGCGTCATCTTTACTTTATAGGCCTCCAGATTTTGTTGCGCTATGAGCCGGGTTTCATCAAGGGCGTCAAGCTCTTCAAACCGAAGGTGAGCATTTTCTTCGTCTGTCAGCTCGTAGTGGACTGCCACTCGTAGAGAGGGTAATTCTATCTCGAGAGGGAGTACTGCTTCCGTCCCAAATACCAACGCGTATGGCGTTGTGTTTGTGGCCGTTTTAAATGTAGTTCGATACGCCCAAAGAGCCTCTTGCAATCTTTCGTGCCAATCTCTCTTATTTCGTGACACTGTTTTCTTCATGATCTTCGTCAAGGTCTTGTTGAAGGCTTCAGCTAGACCGTTAGCTCGCGGATTATAAACTGAGGAATATCTCCAGTCTATATTATGCTGTTGCGCGAAGCGACTGATTTTGTGGCTTCTGTAGGCTGGCCCGTTATCGGAGATGATTCGTCTTGGCGTTCCAAACCGATATATGACATGCGTCTTGAAGAAATGGAGGATATTCTCCGTCTTTACTTCCCTCAGCGGTACCGCTTCTGCCCAGTTAGAGAAGTAGTCAGTCGTCGCTAGGATGAAACAATGTCCTCTAGACGATGCTGGTTCGATGGGGCCGACTATATCAGTCCCCCACATTTCGAATGGCCAGCTAGCCACCATTGGATGTAGTGGATTCGGATGCTGATGGATGAAGTCCCCATGAATTTGGCATGAATGGCATTGCTTCGCATATTCGAGGCAGTCCTGGATCATTGTGGGCCAATAGTAGCCCATCCGTTTGATCTTCAACTTCATCTTTGGGCCCGCTTGGTGAGAACCGCAGAGTCCGTCGTGAACTTCCTGGACGACTCTTTTCGCTTCGTCAGGTCCTAAACATCTCAGCCACAGAGAATCAAACGACCTCTTGTACAGAGTATCATTGACAAAGGCGAAAGACAGAGCTCGTTTCATAAGCTGATGTCTTGTGGACGCTTCTTCAGGCATTCGGTGGGACCTAAAGTAGTCTATGAATACTTCTCTCCAATCCTCAGCCTTTTCCCGGTCTTTTACTTGCAGAGTCGTTTGCTCAGTCGCTCCCTTCTCTTTGGATGATTCCGGAGATATTTCTACTGGGGCAAGCACTTGACGGCTTTGTACCATGATTCTAACGTCATCGAGATTCTCGTCAGCCGGTTCTTTAGCAAGTTTGGCCAATGCGTCTGCTTTGCTGTTTTCCGCACGCGGTATGCTTTCCAACGTATAGGAGGGAATTTGGGTCAACAGTTGTTGCACCTTTTCACCGTATTTTATCAATTCCGGTTTGCATGTTTGGTAATCGCCGTTCACTTGACTGACGACTAGCTGGGAGTCCCCATATATGAGGAGGTTTTCAATTCCCATGTCAATGGCAATCTCCAAGCCTGCTATCAAAGCTTCGTATTCAGCTTCATTATTCGTTCTCGGCTCTGTCAAGGAGAAGGCGAAGTGCATTATTCCTCCTTGTGGGGTTACGAAGATAAGGCCTACTCCCGATTTGATCATTGTCGTATTTTGTTTGTGCTTTTTCATGGAAGACGCCCCATCGAAATAAAGCTCCCAACGGGTATCACCACCGTCGATTGCGTCAAACGCATGTTTGTCTGGCAAATCGCAATTCAGAGGGGAATCAGCAGGTATCGGGTGCTCAGCAAGGAAGTCGGCTATGGCCTGATCCTTCACTGCCTTGAGGGGTCGATATGTTATCGAGAACTCCATTAAGAGCAGAGCCCATTTAGCGAGTCGTCCCGTCAAGATGGCCTTTGACATTAAATATTTGAGAGGGTCCACCTTTGAAATGAGATGGACTTCATGCGCTAATGCGTAATGTCTAAGCTTTGTTATTGCGAAGATCAACGCTAGGCAGTGTTTTTCAATGGGGGAGTAATTGCTTTCTGCCCCCAGTAGAACCCGACTTAAGTAGTAGAGTGCTCTTTCTTTCCCCTGGTCGTTCTCTTGTGCCCATAATGCGCCTAAAAAACCCTCAAGGGCGGTCGTGTAAAGAATAAGAGGCTTTCCCTTAACTGGAGCAGCCAACACCGGAGGGTTTTGCAGATACTGCTTGATCTCATCCAATGCGCCTTGGCATTTGTGATCCTAAACGAACGGGGTTCCCTTCTTCATCAGGTGACTGTAAGGACGGCACTTTCCTGAAAGATTAGCTATAAATCGCCGTATGTATGCGAGCTTTCCTTGGAGAGATCGCAACTGTTTAAGAGTCCTTGGCGGAGGCATTTCCATGATCGCTTTAATCTTAGACGGATCTATTTCAATGCCTCGGTGTCGAACGATAAACCCTAGGAATTTGCCCGAGGAAACCCCGAACGCGCATTTTAAAGGATTCATCTTCAAATTGTATTGCCGAAGGCGTTGAAATACGGTCTTCAAATGCTCGAGATGTTCTTCGTATGACTTGCTTTTAACCACAAGATCGTCGATATAGCATTCGACGATTTCGTGTATAAGGTCGTCGAAGATCTTTGTCATGGCCCTCTGATAAGTAGCACCGGCGTTCTTCAAACCGAAGGGCATTACTTTATAACAAAATATACCAAGAGGAGTCCTGAAGGCTGTGTGCTTCTGGTCTTCTGGATGCATTTTTATCTGGTTATACCCCGATGAGCCGTCCATGAAGGAGAAAACCTCATGAGTGGATGTATTGTCTATCATCAGTTCAGTGACTGGCACTGGGAAATCATCCTTCGGGCAAGCTTTATTAAGATCCCGGAAGTCTACGCATACGCGCACTGTCCCATTTTTCTTCATCACTGGGACAATGTTGGCGATCCATTCAGGGTACTGAACTTCTTGGATGAAGCCAGAGTCGATTAACTTTTTGACTTCGGTATTTATGCTCATCTCAAGCTCGAGTCGCATTCTTCTCGGCGCCTGTTTGACTGGTTTGATGTTCGGGGATATTGCTAGTCTATGTACAGCAACTTCTGGATCTAGTCCCGGCATCTCGGAATAGTTCCATGCGAAGAAATCTTTATGCTGCACAAGGACGTCTTTTAACGCAGCCACCCTCTCTTCAGACAGCAGCTCGCTGACGAATGTCGGTCGTGGGTCATTTATTGTCCCCAACTCGATTTTCTTGAGGTTATCTGCAGTAGTATGGATTCCATCTTCCAGCTCTTTTGGTGCTGGTGGAAATTCTGAGATTACCTCATCGCTGCCGTTTTCAAAGCACCAGGGAAGGTCATCCATGTTCTCGGGCTCTTCCCTTGATATCATTATCACGTGACAAGTACGAATTCGCTTCCAATCCCAATGCAGAACTGGTTCTTCTTTCGTGGCCTTGGGCTCGTGCTTTTGTGGTGGTGCTACCCTCCAGTTGTCAGACAACGCGAATTTGCCAAGCTGATATTGGTCCTCAACCCAATTCTTAAAGGTGAAGCAATCTTCAAGCGGATGCCCTACTACTCGATGGTAAGAGCAATAATTTGGGTTGGAGACTTCGCCCGCTTGCTCAGGGTGTTTAGACTCTGGCAGTGTAAGCATTTGATGTTTTAGAGCAAGATCAAGTATTTTCCTTGTTTTGTTCCGAGGAAATGAGTATGCTCGACCCATTTTCTTCATGAGGGCTAAGTCAATAACGCTCGACTCTCGGATACGTGGCTTCTTAGCTCTGCTTTGTGGTTGTCGAGCGCCTTTCTTGCCTTTCGACTTGTTTTTGCTTTCGCGTCGAACCTCTTTTGTAGCAAGTTGACAAGGAGCGGCATTTTCATCCTTCACCGCCTGTTGAAGGAGGCGCTGTGTCTTGGCTTTCTCATAGATTGCCATTTCACGATTGTGATCATCTCGGGCTTTTTGACCCGCCTTCCTTATAAGTTTGCCCATCTGGTCTTCAAATGATGGACTGGGCGGTTTTGCATCAGGAACTTTTGCTGGCTCAGGATTAGCGTCCTCCCATTGAGCGTCCGCCTCTTCATCAAAGTCATACACGACGTAGCAGCCGGGTAGTAACTCTCGTTTCTTTGACCGGATGTATCCAAGCCCTCTTGTTTCCATTCTCCCATTAGGCAGTTTGTGTTGAGTCCCGGGAACATTCCAGACCCTGTCATAGAATTTGGCCTCTCTAACGGTCTGTTTGAAGGATATCCCCTGGCGTTTCAGCAGTTTCTTCAAACCTTCGGTATAATATCTGGGAAGACGGATAGGCTGAAGCCTATCGAGCGTGGGATCCGTGCCGTGCCAAACTTCTTTTTCCACCTTGTTTTCTTCAGAACAGTAGAATAGGATTGCCTTCTCGCCTTTTCGTCCGGGAGGGATATAGAATGTCTGCAATTCTTCTACGCTGTTGGTGTCGAGTGCATCCAGTTCTTTGTAATATTCAAGCGGCACCATGGTTATTTGCAGACTTCGCTCTTCATCAGCGTAAACCCGTATTGAAGGCCGAGCAGGGAATACAGCATGAACTTCATCCTCTGAATCACTACCGAAGATCAATGAAGGAACGGATGGTCCTGGCCTGGTGGATTGGGATGGACCTGAATAAATTATATCCTCCTCCTCCTCGGTGTCACTGCCGAAGACAGGGATGGTGGCGTTAGTTTTGTTCTCCGGTTTATGACACCTTTCCGTGTCTTCGAAACTCGGTAAGAAGTATTTGGCATCTTCATACTTGCGAACTTCATTTACGGAAAACGGATTCAACTCTCCCGCCACTGTGTACTCCAGGCCATCCCTAGAATACTTCATGCACTGATACTGTGTAGAAGGGATGATATTGTACTCGTGCAGCCATGGTCGGCCGAGCAGAGCATTGTAGCACGTCTTGGCGTCTATAACATGGAATTTGATGTCTGTGACGAGCAACCCGAAGCGTAGCGTCAATATCACAGATCCAAGAGTCTTTGAGGATTGAGAGTCGAAACCGGAGATAGTGATCTTGTCCCGGGCGAGGTGTTGGACGCTCATGCAAATTTCTTTTAACACCCGCACATTAAGTAGATTGACAGATGATCCGTTATCGACCAGGATTTTGCCTATCTTTATGTCATGGCAGTATCCTGAGACATAAAGGGGACGATTGTGTTCGCACGTCCCAAGGAGAAGGTCTTCATCGCCGAAAGCAACGTCGGCCGTGTGCACCTCTTCCAATTCATCCTTCATCTTTTGTTCGGCCAGGAAAGCTTGGAATTGGTCCGGATCTTGTAGGGCCTTAATCAAAGAATCCCTCGCCTCTTTTGATAGTAATAGGGCATCGAGAATGCTGAGTTGTGAGGGTAGCTTTCTCAGATGCGCCAAGACATTGTAATCTACTTTACTCCTCTTCGGCGGGTTCTTGGCGGTTAACTCTTCCGCAACTTGGTCATCCAAAGCGATGTCTTCAGAGACCTTCTCTTTCCCTTTGTCTTTCTTGTTTAAGGGTCCGAGATTCTTTTCGGGTAATGTTCGATTGCGTAGCTGTATATTTTCGCAAGCCTTCGGTTCTTTTTCTTTTCCCGAAGTGGATTCTTTGAAGAGGGGGCCAAGCTCTAGCTCCTCATCGGAATCGCTCCCAAATGTAGGCACTTGTGACCCGACAGTGTTAACCATGTGACAATTGCTGGCAGTTCTTTCAAGCTCTTTGGTCGTGTTTCTTTGCTCCCGACGAATTTTACGCTTTTCCCGTTTAAAGCGTTGTTGATTAGCGACGTATCCTTGCCACCATCTATCGAAAGCCTTGCACTCTTGAGTGGGATGCGAGACCTTCTGATGATACAAGCAATAGGAGGGGTGGTTTTCCATTTCACCCGTAATGTTTTTCTCGGAGGGTGGTAACTTTATACCCATTGACACAGCCTTAGCGAATCTTTTCTTTATCTTGAACTTGATTTTATCTGTGATGGGTGTATTTTGTTCTAGCGGGAGTATCGCAATTCTTTCGCCAAGGCGCTGGCGTTTGGCCTTTTCGAATATAACCGCTTCGTTATCCCGATCAGCTTTGCCCTTTAAAAACGCCTGATTTAGGAATGCATCAATCGCTTCATCCGACGGCTCCAGGATTTTTAGTGTAGGCTCTGCCCCCAGCTTTTCAGCGCGAGGAGTCTCCTCATCGCTTGTGGACAAATGGGAAATCACATGGCAACTTGCTACACGTTCCTCAGATTCATTTGACGAACTACCTCCCTCATCTTCTGCTTGGAAGACGTGGTTGAGAAACTCTTGCAATGTAACGGGAGTCCGCGCCTTCTGGTTGTATTCTTCCAGCGCGTCAATTTGCTTTTGCAAGTCCGTGCGCCTATCGCTGGGCTTCACCGGTTTCTTGGCCTTCTTCTTTTTCTTCGAAGACTTTGACGACTGGCTAGTAGTGCTTGAACCCCCATCATTGATCTTTGGAGTTGGACGTGGCTTTAACATCCCCTCGACGACCTGCGGTTCCAATGGGCTTTTCCACTTGATCGCCGGACATGTCCGAAGATCATTTAGCATTCTCTTCGTTTTTGATGATAATACAACCTCCCACGGATTTTCTTCAATGACAGAGCATGTTGCCCCCGGCGTATTCGTCCCTTTAGAGGTATGGGGCTGTGGGGGATTCACCTTCCATTTGTCAGATAACGCAAATTTTCCCTGTCTATACTGGTTTTCAAGCCAATTTTTGAAAACGTAGCAGTCCTCAATCGGATGGCCTAGCACTCGATGATAGGGACAGTAATTAGGTTCGTTGACGTCACTTGGTTGCAACGGACGTTTTGGATCTGGCAGATTTATGAGTCTGTTGCGTAATGCCAGCTCGAATAACCTCTTCGTTTTATCGCGGGGAAAGGAATAAGGACGTCCCATCCTATCCTTAAGGGGTACGTAAGGGCGCGTATTGTTTGGACGAGCAACTGGCTTCAAGTCGTTCGGTTGTTGTTGAGCATTAGCGACAATGATCGCTTTTCCCTTTCCTTTGTCAGTTCGGGAATCCGGTTTTGGGAGAGGGGGTTTATGGCCCATCTGGTCCATCTGCGCCAGTTTGTCAATCAAAGCCTGGAAGGAAGTCGGCTTGAAAAACATCATAAACTGTGAGATGGTTGCTTGTGGATCAAGAGTTCCAACAAACATTCCCACCGCAGGGGCTTCTTCTATGCGCTGTTCACACTTTGACCATAGATTACGCCACCGTATAGCGTACTGAACCCATGTCTCGCCGGGTTTTACCCTAGCGTTAATCAGTGCCGTCATCGGGGTACGTTCACTGGCACTTGCAAAGCGTTGGGTAAACAGCAGCTCCATCTCCGCGAAGATTTTAATAGAATCATTAGGGAGTTCAGAGTACCACTCGAACGCCGTATCTGATAGGCTTCCAACAAACTGGCGAAGCAAAAGCTTGTCGTCGCCGCCGGTGTTACCGCAAAGCGCCCTGAACTGGGCAACATGTTGATGGGGATTGCCGGTCCCTTTGTAGACATGAAACTTAGGAATTGTGTAACCCGGCGGGTATTTGATTTGGTCATACCAGCCTGGATACGGTCGCCCCGTTTTTACGACGTGGCCGGCTGCTTCAGTCGCCTGATGCACCCGTATTTGCTAGGCGATATATTCATCCAAATCAGCTTTTGATATGGTATCCTCTTTAACTGCGGATAGAGCCGGTGGAGGATTCGATGTCTCTCCCCTATCGTCTTCAAGAATGATCGGGGGATCCCCAGCAGGTGGATCTTGTTGAATCATCATACCTACCATATCCTGGAACAGGAGGGCCATTTTTTTTATGTTGGCTGCCTGTTCCGCAGCCTCTTTATCTTTCTTCTCTAGCACGCGCCGAAGGAATTCGGCGTCCGTTTCTTGTTCTTGACGTTCTTCTGAGGATGTTTCCGGGGTTTCTTTCGGCCCAGTGAGTGCAGCCATTGTGGTCATCATCTCCTGGAGCTTTTGTTGCTGCTCCTGAGCCTTGGTCACTGATTGGGTAAGCGGTCGGTGACCCGTAGAAGTGCGGCTTTCTTCCTTTCCGGAAGCCATATAAATCGTATGAACTGTTATGCCCCCTGACTTTGGAGGTTTAGGTTCACCGCCTTTAAACTTTGCCGCTGGCGCGGGAGCTTTCTCTGGCCTCCTTCTTTTGTGGGCCATCGAAGTTGAAGGAGCCGTTAAAATGGGCCTGCTAGCAATTGTTGCCCCCTGCTGTTTAACGGGGCGGGTTTTGTCCTTTTCCACCTTTGCCTTTTTCTGGCGATGAAAGTGATCTGGGTCAATCACAGAGTCTTGAACCCTCCGCCAAACCTTGTATATCTTTGACGATAGCCGTTGAGGGGGCTGTTCTTGTTTTGTTTCTGGAACTCTCTCCGCAGGTGGAGGAGATCTTTTCAAGGTAGCAGTTGGAGAGTTCTTACGCACTCTCCTCAGTAGTTCAAAGCTGTTCCCAGTTGGAACAGCAGCGTTGACTTCCACCATTGGAGCGGGTGGAGTTATCCCTGAGGGGGAGTTGCCCCCTGCTTTCCTCACTCGTCGCCAATGGCGACGTCGCGCACGACGAGCCATTGGGACTGGCTCGGAAATCGAGATGGTTTCTTGTTGCCCCTTGTTTGAGTGTGGGGTAACTGCCGATGTCAGCCTGTCGAAAACTGATGCCTTTTGACCAGCTGGGGGAGGAGTGGGAGCCGTCAATCTTGTGAAGACCGACTCTCTGATGGGAGAAGCCGCTTTAACGACTTCCAAAGCAGCGGCCGTTGCCCTCTTTGGGATGACCACTTTATAGTTCTGACCTAGCCTGGTGAAAACGGAGGCTGTCGGTTTAGCAGCGGGCGACCCGTTGACAGGGGTCGTGGTAGCAGTGAGCCGGTCGAACACCGACTTCTTGTTCGCTTCCGGTGCGGATATCGGCATAGAGAAGCTTGTAGGTGGGACCATGGTCCCGAAAAACAGGCCGGAGGTGGCCTGGGTCACCTGTTCTACCGGCAGAGCGAGGAAAGAGGCCGCTTGGGGCCCATATGTTACACCTCTCGGTGAGGTGGAGCGTCCGTTGCAGTGGTGCTTCGCGCATTTGGTGCAGTTAGAATCCATGGATGCTTGAGTTCTGCGCCAGACAAAAGACCAAATCTTAGCAACTTGAAATCCAAAGGCAACCATTTAACAAACCGCGATTGGTTCGCGAAGACGACACACGAAGTGTGGAGTGGAAAGAGGAAAAGGTCCCACCGGGCATGCCAGAATCTGTTCCCCTCCGAACGGCGGCCTGGACTTGGGACGTCCATGCCTGATGTTCGGGGCAGATGCTATTTGGTTTTATCCGTTTATCTCTCCGAAGATACCAAGTTGATTTATGGCACCGTGTATCGGAGGTTTAGACGGATGCGGCCGATGTAGCAGACTTCGTCAGATTCCCCCTCAGGATGAGGGGTTTTTGATTATGGGGACGCTCTTCCCTGCAGGCGCAAGCCCCTGCAGTTAATTACGCTACCGCATCGCGGTAACAACTTTCTCTTTCTCCAGAATTTCACTTCGTGTCGTGTGTGTTCATTTTATTTGTGGTTGCCCGTGGATTGTATACGGAGACTGAGTAATGCCGTTGCCCGTAGGACGTGGATTAGTCCAAATCCGTATTTATTTAGATTTGGGTTTGGTGTTTTTAGTTTAAGGATGCATTAGTCGCGTTGCGGCTAAGATCAACTTAAACGTTCGTTAAGGATGCGTTAGTCCTGTTTTAGACTAAGATCAACTTAACGTAGTGATTAATTTAATATATGGCCGTCAGGACTCGTCACCTCTCTGACGTCGTTGAAGGATTACAACGACGGGTGTCAGAGGAGTTCAGAGATGTACCCTTGAACCAAAGTTGATTTGGAGTTTTATCATTCATTTAAATATCTAAGGATACGTTAGCCGTATTTAGGGCTAAGATCAACTTAAACAGGACCGTTTAGATCCGGTAAAAGAGCATTTGGAGGCTCTATTGTTCCAGTTTAGGGACGTAGTGGTCCATTTTCCAGTTTAGGGACGTGGTGGTCCATCGCCAGTTTAGGGACGTGGTGGTCCGATATTAGTTTAAGGACGTCTCGGTCCGATATTAGTTTAAGGACGTCTCGGTCCAATATTAGTTTAGGGACGTTTCGGTCCGATATTGGGTGTATGGCCGTTGGGACCCGTCACCTCTTTGACGTCGTTGAGGAATTACAACGATGGATGTCAAAGGAGTTCGGAGATGTACCCTCGAACCGGATGTAGATTGATTTAGGAGAGCCATTTTGCTCAGCCAATTTAATTTAAGGACTTATGGCCACGATTGGGCTAAGTCCAGTAAAAAAAATGTCCAACATTGCTTTTGCATTTCCTTTTATTTTTATTTGGGCTTTGCCCAGAAAAGATGCAGGGCATCAATTTGTTTTGAGCTCTGTTCTTTATGAATGATGCAAAGCATCAATTTTATTTGGGCTCAGCCTTTTTATTGCTTTGCAATTTATTTTGGCCTGCTAGGTCTTTTGATTTGGGCCTGGCCCTTCAAATAGTGCAAAGCACCAAGAATCTTTTAGATTCAAGAAAATGAGTGCAGAGCACTTTTTAATGATCTAAATTTAGATCAAAGAAAGAAAAGAAAATCTTTTCTTTCTTTCTATCTCAGAGAACCAGAGGTTCCCTAGCAAGTGCAAGGCACTATTTTTTATTATTTTTATTTATTTATTTATTTATTGAAGATCACTGATCTTGTCTCTTAGATCAATGATCTATTCCTAAGAGAATTTTCTCTTATTTCAAAGGTTTTTACCTTCTTCTTTGTGTTCTCAAGAAGTTCTCTTCTTCTTTTTTTTTTTAATCCAAATTCTCTCCCCCTTTGAAATGGGGTCTGGGGTTCTTTTTATAGTACTCAAAAATCAGTTAAATTTGTTAAAAAGATCTTTTCTGAGTGATTTGGGGAATTTTCCCCACCGTTGGATCTTTGATCCAAAGGCCCCTGTTTTACAGAAGAAATCTTCTTGTTTAAACAAGAACAGAAAAATATCCTTAAATCTTAATTCTGTTGTTGCGCAACTCACCAGTGTGTGACACGTGTCGCGCAGCGGTGCGCTTGCGCAACAGCGCTTGCGCAACTGCGCAGACACGTGTCGCGCAGCGGTGCGCTTGCGCAGTTGTGCTTGCGCAACTGCGCAGACACGTGTCGCGCTGCCGTGCGCTTGCGCAGTTGAACGTTGCTTATGTTTTTTAAAGAGCCTTGCTCTGATTTGACGTACTGTCTTGGGCGTTGTGCTGCCGTGTCAACTTCTGACACGTGGCGCGTTGTGCGCAGCGCACGAGAACTGAAGCGTTGCTTCAAAATTTGAATTTTCAAAACTTAAGCAGAGCCTTGCTCTGATTGGGGGAACAGTCATAGTCCATGAGTTTAAGGACCCCACAGTCCGTAGCAATGTGTGGTCGTCGGGACCCATCACCTCTCTGACGACGTTGAAGGATTACAACGACGGATATCAGAGGAGTAAAGAGATGTAACCTCGAACTCGGTGTAAATTGATTGGAAGAGCGGTTGGGCTCAGTTCAATTTAAATTGAGGACTTATGACCAAAATTGGGCTAAGTCCAGTTAACAATGTTTAACATTTTATTCATGTTCTGCCTATTAGGCTTTTACTTGGGCTCTGCCCTTTTATAATGCATAACATTAGGCTCTATAATTAAATGCATAACATTAGGCTCTATAATTAAATGCATAGCATTTATCAGAAGCAAAATAGTGGTCTGACAGTGCGCCACGTGGCTTGTCAGGCGCTTTGCGCCAATTAAAGAGCATAATGCACTAGCACGTGCGAAGGTGACACGTGTCACGCTAAGCGCTAAGCGCAAGTCTGTTAGCGCACTGCGCTTTCTGAGTGCGCTGATGACACGTGGCGCGCTCTGGCGCTATGTGCCAGTCCAAAAGCGCAGTGCGCTATATTTAGAAGCGCAAAGCGCAAACGGTTCTGTGGTTGACACGTGGCATGTTTTGGAGCAGTGCGCCAGTCCAAGGAGCGCAAAGGCGCAAATCAAGAGTGCAAGGCACTGTCCAATACCGCAGAGCGCATTTTGATCAATTTAAGATCAAAGAACAAGTTTTTTGTTCTATTCAAAAGAGGTTTTACCTCAAGATTCAAGAACCAAAGTTCTTGCTCTCATCAAAAGGCTGTGCCTTTATAGATCAAAAGATCTAAGAATGAAGTAAATTACTTCTTTTTAATCTTTTATAATTAGATCTTTTTTTTTGATCTCTCATTTTTTTTATTGAAGATCTTGATCTTGTTCTTAGATCTTTGATCTTTTTAGAAGAGGATTCTTCTTTTTTAATGAGATGATTTCATCTCTGTTCTTCCAAGAATTTAATTCTTTACCTTTAAAAATGAAGAAAATGATCTTCTTTCTTCAAAAGCTTGCCTTTCTTTCTCTTTGAGTTTTTCTCAAAGTTTTTAAAGGGTTCTCTCTCTTCTGTATATCCGTGAGACTTGGAGTCTAGGGGCCTTTATATAGGGCCAATTGATCTGTTAGGTTAGTTACAGAGATCTTTCTCTGATTGATCAGGGATATTTCCCCATCGTTGGATCTTTGATCCTAAGGCCACTATTTTACAGAAAACAATTTTCTTATTTTAATAAGATTGGAAAGATCTTTCTAGCATTTTAATTCTGATTAATTAATAATTTATTATTTAAATTCCAGTGCTGGCGCAATTGGCGCTAGCGCGTGTAATACCCAGTTTTTCTTATACGTCTAAATCCGTATTTTATTATTTTATGATTTTATTTATTTTACCTATAAAATTTATTTATTATATATATATAAATTTTTACCCCTTCTAAATACCATTATTCATTTTTGAAACCCAAAACCATTTTTTTTCCTTTACTATTAATTCCCTGACTTTAATTTAAAACCCTAGCCAGCCCAACTCAGCTCAGCCCGGCCCCTCAATTTACTATTTCGTTTCTTTTAAATTGACCCTTTCCCATATTTCTCTAAGTGAATTCTTTTCTTTTTCCCTGGCCCAGAATCTCTTGGCCCGGCCCTCTATTCATTTCCTATAACCCTTTCTATATTCTCATTAATTCTTCAAACCCATTTCCGTTTGGCCCAAACCTAATTAAAATTTCTTTTCCCTTTTTCTGGCCCACTGTAACCCTCAGCCCGGCCCCTTATCTACTTTATTTTGTTATCTTTTACAAAAAAAAAACAAGATGGCCCGGCCTGCTCCGTCTCTTCCCACCCCCGAATAAATTCTTTTGTTTTTTTCCTCGGCCCAGTCCAAACTCCCCTCGCGCACACGCCCATTTCTTAGCCCGCTCCTGTTCATCTCCTTTCTTAAATCTCTAACGGCTACACCCCCAACTCGCGCGCGCGTTTCCTCCGCCCACGCCGCCTCCTTCGCCCATCGTCGCCTGGCCGTTACGCCCACGACGCGCGACCCCGTCCCCACTACCTCTCCTCTCTCCCTTCCCTCGCCTCCACGTTCCCTTCATCTTTCCCTCACCTCTCTCACTTCCTTTCTCATCTTCCCCACTGCACCGAGCCTGTCCCCTTCGTAAACACCACATCGCTGACCACCGCTAGCTTCACCAAGCACCACCGGAGCTACCCTCCTCATCTCCTCTCCCATGCTGCTCCGCCTCCTCTTTCTTCAAACCCCATTCTCCACCTCCCAGCAACCACGAGCCCCGACTCCCTCTCACGGTGACCAACCACCTCACCGACATTCCCTTCACCGCTGACAAACCCTCCTCCAACAGCAACCACCTTCGACCACTACCCGCTCCTCCACCAACCCACAACTGCGACAACCCCTGAACCTCCAACCCCCGACGTCTCCTCACCTCGCCTCCATCCCGACCACCACCCTGCACGCCAACCCTACACCCGAGCTTGGCCGCCCCTATGCCGACGACCAGCGAACCCCTCATCGTCGTCATCCTCTTCACCTTTCTCTAACTCTCTCTCCCGATCACTCTCTCTCGATCACTCTCCCTCTCTCTGTCTCAACTCCCTCTCTCTCATTTTCTCACTCTCTCCCTCTCACTTTTCTCTCTCTCTAACACACACTCTCTCTCTATCTACCTTTCTCTCTCTCTCTAAGCAATTTCTCTCTCTCCTTATTTCAACCCAAGCCTCCAAGTTTCGGCCACCCGTCGCTACGCTCACCACCTCTGAAGCTCGATCATCACCTGACCACCAAGCTGCGAGCCGCCGCTGCCGAGACACGAGTCCGAGCCAACTCAGGTTGCCGTGCCGCGCGTGTGTCGCGCATTCGTGACGACACAGCTACCGTACATCCCGGGACGTCTCCAGGCAAGTTTTTACTTGCTTTCATGCTATTCTGTATATATTACAAATCAGAATCGTAGATATATTCCACGTTTGCTTGATGTTATATATTGTCACAAAACTGTTCGATGCTTGTTCCCATAGAAAATCATTATCGTATTTGACGGAACTGGACATATTATATTGGCCCTTGTAGAGATGATTAACGTGTGCAAATTGCATTAGGAAATACGACTGCTAACAGTTAAAATGACTACCCCCAAGTTTGACCGTAAAACTGAAATTCTGTTGCACCTGAAAATAGTTAAATTCATCATAAATCATATACATATTAGAATGGTGCGTTCGAGGGCTCAAATCGAAGCCGACTCGATGAACTTTAACCATATACTAGTCTCCTGACAATCCTGTACTTAAACTGTGATGATATTCGGATCGGAGTGCGACTCTGGACTGCAGTCCAGAGCTACTCCAATCATTGCTTGCTGTTCCGTATTGGATACCATAGGATTTCCTTAACTTGTAGGTTGCGGAACTCCGCTGCTTATTGTAGGTAACTCTGTTAGATGGACAACACAATTAGTTTCATCCTGTTTCGTTATCATTTACTATTTAATCTGTAATTTAGAAGATCGGGACACATAACAGTCCCAGCAGAATCAGAATTTACATGTTGATATTAAACAGATTATAACTCCTAACGTACAGATGCGACTGAAGATCCGTTTGTTGCGTTGAAAACTTTACTGAAAATCCTAGAATTCATCCAACTGTAGCGTCGCTAAATTATGATCCCAACTGGGGTTAAAATGCGTTGCGAAATGGATTCCTGATTCTGAAGCCGGATTTCCAGCCGCGTGCGCTTAAAATGAAACAGTTATAACTAATGATCCTGAAACCCGATTGGCTTGAAACAAAATTCTATGGATAGCTAACTGAACATATTAATTATTACCTGTTTATCATTTCGCCAAATTACATACATATACTTCATGATAAATCGTGCAAGTAATAGACTGTTGTTTTTATGACACCTTAATTGTGCTTTTATACTGTTCATGCATCACATCATACCCATATCATGGTAGTGATAACCTAGTGACATCGTGCATTTACCCAGTGTTAGATTTTAGTGTTGATTGTGGCAAGTACGTCAGTGTTCGTGTATTCGTGATTAAGTGAAAGTGATACGTACTTGTGCACAATCAGTGACCATATTATTCTATTGCATTGTCGACGTCTGTGGGATGCGTGCACGTGTGACTAATAAGTGGAATGGGACACTTATGGAAGCGTTTGCATGGGTGTCACAGATAAGACACCAGACCCTGCCATTTATCTTAGGTATTAGTCGGGACGTGCTTGATGGAGGCCCTGCCTCCAGTTCTCGCGCAGACTTGTCACGGATCGATTAGTATTTAGATTGATGGTTAGTGTTTGATGTAGACCTCGGGGTGTGGGGTAGTTCAAGTGTGAATTCAACAGAATCTCGAGAGTCCCATGCCGGCTTATATATTTAGGGAGTTATATGGAGATTTACAGGGTATGTGCTATATCACCGTGATATATTCGTTACATGTTGGGCCCGTGGTCCCTTGCCCTTGGGTTCTACCCTTGGGTGGAGGACACTCGCGAGTGGTTGACTCTCACACTTGGACTGACGATAGGCTTATTGACCTGTGCAGTGAGACTTAGAGACTGATAGGGCTACTGTCATTTACATTCCTTGTATACCGTGTTGACATACGTGACATATCGTTATACTGCTTTACTGCTCCGCTGCATTGATCTCTGCTCATTTATATTCATGCATGTCATTGATTTACTGTTATTCATATCCATTACCACTGTTAGAACTGTTACTTGATTATATACATTATATTGCTATTGTGTCGCTCTGACGACCTGAGTATGCATGCTCAGTGTGAGGAGAAGATTTAGCCTGGACCAGCGCATCTCAGACTTCCTGACTTGCTTTCCCGAGTTACATTCATTGTTCCCCTTCAGGTCAGTCTTTACATTGTTTTCTTCAGTTGCTGTATTTTCCCTTTACCTGTGCATCACTTACTGTTTACCATGATAAACTAGAAGCCGAAGTGTGACTACGGCAGGACATTTCCTTGACCGTAGGAGCATGGCTGGCCTTGTCTACCCCTCGTATTCCGTATTTTGGGAAGCGGGGCGTGACATTGGAGCATGGCTGGCCTTGTCTACCCCTCGTATTCCGTATTTTGGGAAGCGGGGCGTGACATGGTTTAGTTGGTATCAGAGCCGGGTTTTGCATCGTTTGGGATTGCAGTTTTCCGTGTACAGTTTGGCAATCTAAGACGTCCCTCGGTCTAGATTGTAAACTTGTTACTCTTGATCCATATTCACATCGTGTGTTCAGCTATCTATTCGCTATGGTTTACTTAAAATCATACCGTTGATTCTTCACTTGTAATAGATTCATCACCTATAATATTATTGAATCTTTGTCCTATCCATATTACGTTTTGACTCCTATACTTTGTGACTTATATCATCCTTAAAATCATTGTTTCAGGATCATGTCTTCCAACGACTCTTCATCTTTATCCGCTCCCCAGAATCAGACTGTTGAGATCCTTAGTGTACTACAAGGTTTAAAGGAAGCCCAGGAGCGAACGAACGACCTATTAACTGAAGGGCTGAGAAGACAGGTGAGTCAGACCCCAGCGGGAGTCTCCGATCATAAAAGAATCCCTATTGGACGAGGAAAGGAGAAGAAGATGAGGCGTCAACAGAAGCATCAGAAGAACCTTTGCTGTGGATATTGTAAGAGGCCAGGACACCTTCAGAGGGATTGTCGCCGCGCCCAAGGGAAATGTCTGATTTGTGGATCAAGCAAACATCTTATCAACGGTTGCCCGGAAAGGAAGGAGCTAAAAGGAGGAGACTCGTCCACACTCCCCACTTCGGCCAAGTGAGGATTATTGCGTAGCTCGAATTTCGAGAATAAAAGCGGACCCGACACAGGATTCAACCCACGCGACGAGAATGCAATGCTATAGTAGTCGAAGAACGATTTTTCGTGTTATCCACTTTCAGTAATAATATTGTCGTTTTTATGAATGTTTCTTTCCATTTGAAATCTTGTATCCTTTGAACTTTTAGTTGAATGCAATAAAATTTGAATCATAATATATGTATCATCCTCATGCTCTCTCTATGGTAAATCCTATTCATTATCACAGTGTTTCCATTTTGATCTTTCAGTTCCTGCAACCGCATATTTTCCCTATACTTCGTACCCCTAACTTCTTCCTTGATGTATTCCACTGTCTAATCATGACTTTCCTTTCAGACCATGGCCCACCGTGGAGCAGCGCCGCACCTAGATGAGGATACACAGTCATGCATTTCCTTAGATCACACACTGACGAGTTCTGATGATGAGGTCAACGGTCCCCAGGTCAACTTCGGGAACAACGAATCAGAGGACGAAGAAGCAGCCGCCCCAGAGTTTAACGTGTTAGCTGATTCCGACGAGGAAGAAGGAGATCCTGAAGAGAGCTCTATAGAGGAAGACCCGATAGAGGAAGATCCCGATGAAGACCCTGAGGAAGAACCGATGGAAGGAAACCCAGTGGAGGAAAATCCCATGGAAGAGAATGCAGAAGAAGAGGATCACATGGAATCAGATCTCGATGAAGAAGCTCTATCCGAGGAAGAAGAACCAGAAGATCAAGATCCTGTGGTGGAAGGACTTCCAATAGAGATATCTGCGAGGCGCTATGAGAATGGACGCCCTACCTGAGCGCGCGAGCCTACCGCAACCTGCTGAATCTCTACAACCGCGACTGATGGGATTCCTTTTGATGTCGTCTTTCTGGCCAAATAAACTGTGTATAGTTTAAGGCCACTTTTCGCCTTTGGGAATGCATTGTTTCAAATTTTCTTGAATGAGATGAATCTTCTGAGTTCGTAAATTCCCGATTATTGATTCGCTTGACACTTGTTTATTGCTCATATCCGTTTATTTTCTACTGAGTTCCCTGACTGTCCACCCCTACCCATCGTATAGTTTTTTTTTCACCCAGTTTCGAGTAGAAAGTACTGCACTCTGATCCTTGGGAATGAGCCACTATTCATCCTTCATCTGTACCCTGTTTGAGATTCTTCTGGGAGGAGAACAATTTTTGTGAAACTTCCGAATTCATTAACTTTTCAAATTTTGATTCATGTGTTGTACCAACGGTTGTTTCCCCCCACACTTTTCCTTTTGTATTCCTTTGTTGCCCATCCTTACATCCTGTGCTGATCCAATCCCAATCTCCTTGATCTTCAGCCTAAAAACCGACACACTTCAACCTTCTAATTGAGCCACACCTCCTTATAATCATTACCCTATCTAGCCCTATACCTAAGTGTGTTCTTCCTTTTACCCAAATTACATTTAGTGACATTGTGACTCAAAAGTTTAGTTTTTAGTATTTTGAATTTATCGAAGAGAGTGTGTTATTGATTACCCTGTTTCATGTATTTTAAGTACACTATTAGTATTCCCTTTTCAGTAGCGCACCCGTACACCGCGCAAATTTTGTTCCCTGTTTCTTAGATTCACTATACAGGTTTTCAAAAATCATTTTAAACCTATTTTCGATACATTTTTCCTAAAATGTTTTAACCTACTGACTGGTTTTTCACTATATTATTGTCGTTACTTTATTTTCGGGTTTGTACTTATGTTTACCATATAAATAGTTGAGCTTTATACTTTTTCTGCTTGTTTTACTAAACTTAAATGTGCACATGTGGTTTCGACGTTTACCGAGCACATTTCGATTAATATTATTCGTTAATTGTTACCTATATTTTTGTATTTGTAGTTGCCCTTATAGTGTTCCTGTATTGTGCTTTTAGGCCTAACTTTTGTATGTGGCTCTTATATTTGTGTATGTACCTTCAGAACTTGCCTACCTTTTTCTTAAGTAAATCAACTTGTATTAGTTTTCAATATGATAATCCTTCGCTTATTATTTATAACTAGTTGTCTCTTTTAAATTTCGAGGACGAAATTTTTGTAAGGGTGGTATGATGTAATACCCAGTTTTTCTTATACGTCTAAATCCGTATTTTATTATTTTATGATTTTATTTATTTTACCTATAAAATTTATTTATTATATATATATAAATTTTTACCCCTTCTAAATACCATTATTCATTTTTGAAACCCAAAACCATTTTTTTTCCTTTACTATTAATTCCCTGACTTTAATTTAAAACCCTAGCCAGCCCAACTCAGCTCAGCCCGGCCCCTCAATTTACTATTTCGTTTCTTTTAAATTGACCCTTTCCCATATTTCTCTAAGTGAATTCTTTTCTTTTTCCCTGGCCCAGAATCTCTTGGCCCGGCCCTCTATTCATTTCCTATAACCCTTTCTATATTCTCATTAATTCTTCAAACCCATTTCCGTTTAGCCCAAACCTAATTAAAATTTCTTTTCCCTTTTTCTGGCCCACTGTAACCCTCAGCCCGGCCCCTTATCTACTTTATTTTGTTATCTTTTTCAAAAAAAAAACAAGCTGGCCCGGCCTGCTCCGTCTCTTCCCACCCCCGAATAAATTCTTTTGTTTTTTTCCTCGGCCCAGTCCAAACTCCCCTCGCGCACACGCCCATTTCTTAGCCCGCTCATGTTCATCTCCTTTCTTAAATCTCTAACGGCTACACCCCCAACTCGCGCGCGCGTTTCCTCCGCCCACGCCGCCTCCTTCGCCCATCGTCGCCTGGCCGTTACGCCCACGACGCGCGACCCCGTCCCCACTACCTCTCCTCTCTCCCTTCCCTCGCCTCCACGTTCCCTTCATCTTTCCCTCACCTCTCTCACTTCCTTTCTCATCTTCCCCACTGCACCGAGCCTGTCCCCTTCGTAAACACCACATCGCTGACCACCGCTAGCTTCACCAAGCACCACCGGAGCTACCCTCCTCATCTCCTCTCCCATGCTGCTCCGCATCCTCTTTCTTCAAACCCCATTCTCCACCTCCCAGCAACCACGAGCCCCGACTCCCTCTCACGGTGACCAACCACCTCACCGACATTCCCTTCACCGCTGACAAACCCTCCTCCAACAGCAACCACCTTCGACCACTACCCGCTCCTCCACCAACCCACAACTGCGACAACCCCTGAACCTCCAACCCCCGACGTCTCCTCACCTCGCCTCCATCCCGACCACCACCCTGCACGCCAACCCTACACCCGAGCTTGGCCGCCCCTGTGCCGACGACCAGCGAACCCCTCATCGTCGTCATCCTCTTCACCTTTCTCTAACTCTCTCTCCCGATCACTCTCTCTCGATCACTCTCCCTCTCTCTGTCTCAACTCCCTCTCTCTCATTTTCTCACTCTCTCCCTCTCACTTTTCTCTCTCTCTAACACACACTCTCTCTCTATCTACCTTTCTCTCTCTCTCTAAGCAATTTCTCTCTCTCCTTATTTCAACCCAAGCCTCCAAGTTTCGGCCACCCGTCGCTACGCTCACCACCTCTGAAGCTCGATCATCACCTGACCACCAAGCTGCGAGCCGCCGCTGCCGAGACACGAGTCCGAGCCAACTCAGGTTGCCGTGCCGCGCGTGTGTCGCGCATTCGTGACGACACAGCTACCGTACATCCCGGGACGTCTCCAGGCAAGTTTTTACTTGCTTTCATGCTATTCTGTATATATTACAAATCAGAATCGTAGATATATTCCACGTTTGCTTGATGTTATATATTGTCACAAAACTGTTCGATGCTTGTTCCCATAGAAAATCATTATCGTATTTGACGGAACTGGACATATTATATTGGCCCTTGTAGAGATGATTAACGTGTGCAAATTGCATTAGGAAATACGACTGTTAACAGTTAAAATGACTACCCCCAAGTTTGACCGTAAAACTGAAATTCTGTTGCACCTGAAAATAGTTAAATTCATCATAAATCATATACATATTAGAATGGTGCGTTCGAGGGCTCAAATCGAAGCCGACTCGATGAACTTTAACCATATACTAGTCTCCTGACAATCCTGTACTTAAACTGTGATGATATTCGGATCGGAGTGCGACTCTGGACTGCAGTCCAGAGCTACTCCAATCATTGCTTGCTGTTCCGTATTGGATACCATAGGATTTCCTTAACTTGTAGGTTGCGGAACTCCGCTGCTTATTGTAGGTAACTCTGTTAGCTGGACAACACAATTAGTTTCATCCTGTTTCGTTTATCATTTACTATTTAATCTGTAATTTAGAAGATCGGGACACATAACAGTCCCAGCAGAATCAGAATTTACATGTTGATATTAAACAGATTATAACTCCTAACGTACAGACGCGACTGAAGATCCGTTTGTTGCGTTGAAAACTTTACTGAAAATCCTAGAATTCATCCAACTGTAGCGTCGCTAAATTATGATCCCAACTGGGGTTAAAATGCGTTGCGAAATGGATTCCTGATTCTGAAGCCGGATTTCCAGCCGCGTGCGCTTAAAATGAAACAGTTATAACTAATGATCCTGAAACCCGATTGGCTTGAAACAAAATTCTATGGATAGCTAACTGAACATATTAATTATTACCTGTTTATCATTTCGCCAAATTACATACATATACTTCATGATAAATCGTGCAAGTAATAGACTGTTGTTTTTATGACACCTTAATTGTGCTTTTATACTGTTCATGCATCACATCATACCCATATCATGGTAGTGATAACCTAGTGACATCGTGCATTTACCCAGTGTTAGATTTTAGTGTTGATTGTGGCAAGTACGTCAGTGTTCGTGTATTCGTGATTAAGTGAAAGTGATACGTACTTGTGCACAATCAGTGACCATATTATTCTATTGCATTGTCGACGTCTGTGGGATGCGTGCACGTGTGACTAATAAGTGGAATGGGACACTTATGGAAGCGTTTGCACGGGTGTCACAGATAAGACACCAGACCCTGCCATTTATCTTAGGTATTAGTCGGGACGTGCTTGATGGAGGCCCTGCCTCCAGTTCTCGCGCAGACTTGTCACGGATCGATTAGTATTTAGATTGATGGTTAGTGTTTGATGTAGACCTCGGGGTGTGGGGTAGTTCAAGTGTGAATTCAACAGAATCTCGGGAGTCCCATGTCGGCTTATATATTTAGGGAGTTATATGGAGATTTACAGGGTATGTGCTATATCACCGTGATACATTCGTTACATGTTGGGCCCGTGGTCCCTTGCCCTTGGGTTCTACCCTTGGGTGGAGGACACTCGCGAGTGGTTGACTCTCACACTTGGACTGACGATAGGCTTATTGACCTGTGCAGTGAGACTTAGAGACTGATAGGGATACTGTCATTTACATTCCTTGTATACCGTGTTGACATACGTGACATATCGTTATACTGCTTTACTGCTCCGCTGCATTGATCTCTGCTCATTTATATTCATGCATGTCATTGATTTACTGTTATTCATATCCATTACCACTGTTAGAACTGTTACTTGATTATATACATTATATTGCTATTGTGTCGCTCTGACGACCTGAGTATGCATGCTCAGTGTGAGGAGAAGATTTAGCCTGGACCAGCGCATCTCAGACTTCCTGACTTGCTTTCCCGAGTTACATTCATTGTTCCCCTTCAGGTCAGTCTTTACATTGTTTTCTTCAGTTGCTGTATTTTTCCTTTACCTGTGCATCACTTACTGTTTACCATGATAAACTAGAAGCCGAAGTGTGACTACGGCAGGACATTTCCTTGACCGTAGGAGCATGGCTGGCCTTGTCTACCCCTCGTATTCCGTATTTTGGGAAGCGGGGCGTGACAGCGCGCCTGCGTTTGACACGTGGCGTGCAGCGCAGAGCGCAAGGGACCTGAAGCGTTGCTTCATTTTAAAATTTTGAATTTTGAAACAGAGTTTTGCTCTGATTTGGGGGTGCGCTGCCTTGGGCGCAGCGCTCCTGGCGCTGGCGTGTCTGCTGTTGACACGTGGCGCTCTGCGCGCAGCGCAAGGAATCTGAAGCGTTGCTTCAACTTTTGAATTTTGAAATTCAAACAGAGCTTTGCTCTGATTGGGGGAAACACGCCCCAGACAAGCCATCAAAGCACAGGCCTTAGCAGATTTTGTTGTCGAATGCACCATCCCCACTAAAGAAGGAACGGCAGCACGGGGCCTCGAACCACATCCCTCGGTCGAGGAGGTGCCCGGCCCCATCTCGGACTGGGTACTCTACGTGGACGGATCCTCCACCAAGGAAATGAGCAGGGCTGGCCTGATCATCCGCGGGCCGGATGAAGCGGAAATGGAGTACTCTTTAAAGCTCGGTTTTAGGGCGTTAAACAACGCCACGGAATACGAGACTTTGTTGGCAGGTCTACGAATCACCTCCGGGGTAAGGCTGAAGACCATCAGGATACGCAACGACTCCGCGCTGGTCGTCGGTTAAGTAATCGGGCGTTTCGAGGCCCTAGAGCTACTTATGATAAAATACCTGGCCAAGGTGAAAAGGCTTCGGAAGAATTTCGAAGAAGTTCAAGTAGAGCAGATTTCTAGAAACTTGAACATCCGGGCCGACGCCTTGAGCAAACTCGCTTCCTCCTATTCGGCCAGCCATAAGAGAAATATCCTCTTCGAAATCTTACCATGGCCCAACGTGGAAGAAGGAGAGGTAACGCTCCAAATCTTCACAACTCAGAGAGAAGGCCGAGATTGGAGAAAGCCCGTTGTAGAATTCCTGAAATACGGTGTACTCCCCGAAGACTGAGGAGAAGCTCGCCAGCTTCAGGCAAAAGCACGCCATTTCATCTGGAACAATGGAAACATGTACAAGAAGTTATACACTCAGCCTCTGCTCCAGTGCATCGACCCCCACGAGGCAGAATAGGTTCTGCGAGAGATACATGAAGGGGTCGGGGGAGCGCATCAAGGGGCCTACACACTGGTCCAGAAGACGCCGCTCTAAGGATACTATTGGAAGAGAATGCACTAGCATGCCGAGAAGCTGGTCAGAAGATGCAAGAACTGCCAACTCTTTGGCAGCATACCTCGTCTTCCCGCCACCGAACTAACGCCACTCAGTTCCCCTTGGCTGTTTGCACAATGGGGGATGGATATGGTAGGCCAACTCCTCACCGGCACATACGGACACAGATACATCCTTGTCGCTGTGGACTATTTCACTAAATGGATAGAGGTCGTGCCCATCAGGAAACCAGACGCCGCCTCTATAATAAAATTCCTGCAGAACAACATAATCTTACGATTAAGAATCCCGGGGTGCATAGTTACCGACCATGGGACTAACTTCGAAAACGATAAAGTCAAAGAGTTTTGCAGCGACTACCACATATTGATGAAGTTTGCCACGGTCGTCCATCCACAATGCAACGGGCAGGCCGAGGTAGCTAACCGAGGCATCATTCACGGTCTCAGAGCCCACTTTGGAGGAAGGCAAGGCGGCTGGGTCGAGAAACTGCCGCGGGTGCTATGCGCGTTGCGGACATCGAAAAAACATCCATGGGAGAAACCCCATTCAGCCTCTGCTACGGTACCGAGGTGATGGTCCCCGCAGAAATTGAACTGCCTAGTTATGTCGAACACTTTGACGATGAAGCTAACACCTCGGCGCTCTGAAGCAACTTGAACGTCTTATTGAAAAAGAGGGATCGAGCGCAAATCAGAGCAGCCGCCTATCAGCAGCAAATCGCTCACTACTACAATACCCGAGTTAAACATCGGACTTTTAAAACGGGAGATTTCGTCTTATGAAGAAACGAGTTCGTAGATCGAGGGAGACTACATAAGTTCTCTCCAAAGTGGGACAGACCATTTCTCGTAACAGAATCATTGCCCGGTGGAGCTTACCGCCTGCAGGATGCCGGGAGGCGTAATTTTCTTTGGCCTTATAACACCGAAAAGCTTAAGTTGTATAAATAAACATGTATCCTCTTTTAAAATAATGTAATTTATTTCAGTATTAAACTAAGTCTTCCGAGCTAGGTCCTCTCACAGAAGAGACTTATGCACCACCGTGGGGCTCCAGTCCTTTGTTTCTTTTCTCGGTTCTGAGACTCTAAGGTTTTTTTACGAAAAAATATATAATGTACCGAGGGAAGAAAAAGAGACAATACACTACAACCAAAGACAAATTTATTTATTTCAGAGGTATTAGGGGCTCCCCATCCTTACAACAATTACAACAAAGGAGGGCGAGAATTAAGAAAACATTGTCGGTGATACTCAGTAGAAAGCTCCTCCAGCCGAGCCTAAGCAGCTTCAGCCTACTCCCTCTGACGGTACCCGTGGACCCTAGAAGCCACGGATTCGCCGAGGTCCCCATTCGCCGAGTAAGATGCAACAACCAACCTTTACTGGAAACTCTCAAGCAGAAGGTCCACCGAGCGGTCCCGCCCGCTCTTTGAGATCAGACCAAGCTCGTGGACCATATGCATTTTGTCAAATGTCTCATCCATCAACTGCAGAGATAGAGTGTTGTACAGACCCAGAGAAATCCTCCATATCACATAAATTAGCACCTGAAAGAGAGGAGATCGTCGGGGAAGTAAGCATCCACAATGGCCCTCCAAGCGGCCTACCACCGCCTCGTACGTCTCCTCGGAATGATCAAGGTTATAAAAATATACGTCGTTACGAGAAACGATCTCCCTGATATTATACACGTGGCCGATCATCTTCGGAAAACAAAAGACTAGGAAGAAACCGATATACTTTCGGTATTTATAGCCTCAACAAATATCTTCCAACGGCCGAAATCTACTCGCGCAATGACACAAATGACAGAATATCGCACTTTTCCGATATAGTACTGCCACGTGTCATCCGTGATGGTCACCATTCCCACCTATACGGGTCACGGAAAGTTGAACGACGCCCTAAGGAGATACTGGAGAGAAAGAAGTGGATTTAAAGCCCTCATCGTGAGGCCGCCGAGCAGATTCCTGCTCGGTCCATCTACAACGGGTAGCTTCCTGCCCTACGAAGAAATGGATCTAAAGCCCTCATAGCGAGGCCGCCGAGAAAATTCCTGCTCAGTCCATCCACAACGGGTAGCTTCCTGCCCTACAAAGAAGTGGATCTAAATCTCTCATCACGAGACTGCCTGGCAGCTTCCTGTTTGATCCATCCATAGTGGGTAGCTTCCTGTCCAACGAAGACATGGATCCAAAGCCCTTATCACGAAGCGGACGGGTAGCTTCCTGCTCGGCCCATTCACTGTGGGTAGCTTCCTGCCCAACAATACCGTGAATCCAAAGCCCTTATCACAAGGCTGTCGGGCAGCTTCCTACTTGGTCCATCCACAGTGGATAGCTTCCTTCCTAACAAAGACGTGGATCCAAATCCCTCATCATGAGACGGCCGGGTAGCTTCCTGCTCGACCCATTCACTGCGGGTAGCTTCCCGCCCAACAATACTGTAAATCCAAAACCCTCATCATGAGGCCGCCGGGCAACTTCCTGCTCGGCTCATCCATAGTGGGTAGCTTCCTATCCAATGAAGACGTGGATCTAAAAGCTCTCATCACGAGACAGCCGAACAGCTTCTTTCTCGACCCGTCTACCGCGGTAGCTTCCTACTAAACAGCGTTGTGGATCCAAAAGCCCTCGTCATGAGGCCGCCGGATATCTTCCTGCTCGGCTTCAACGGTGGATCCTTAAGCCTCGCATTAAACTAGCGCGCAAATACCCGAAGTAGGCAAACTCCTAACATGGCCCAAGTAAATAAAGCTCGAGTTCGGTCGATAGCTGACCTGAACAGACGAAGCGACATCTCCATTATGACGCCGCCCATTCAGTGATCCACTGACATTGTTGAAGTCAAAATTTGCACCCCGGTTGACCAAGTCAAAGTCAAGGTCAACCCCAAGCAAGTGGGCCAATGCCCAGGTCGAGCCCGAACACGAAGCGTCCGTCCTTCCGCCATGCCAACAACAAAAATCATGTAACAAATAATTTTTATGTAATTTTTGTTCATGAATGTATGCAAAAGGGGCATAAAGCCAAATTTTTGTAAGCCCATGGCTTATGTGCAAAATGAAAAGGCGCATGAGCCATGTGATAGGCAAAATGCCATTTTGCAAAGCCAAGGGGCTATATGTAAATATGTAAGCCTATAAAAGGCAACATGATGATGAATAAAAAAACACTTTTTTCCATTCTCTCAAAAACCTAGGGTTTGTGCCTCTTCCCTTTTCTGAAGGTTTCAAACCTTTTTTTTTTTGAATTAAATCAAGAGTTTTACACTTCCTCTCCAAAAACAAGATAGTTTTTCACCACCAAACCCACAAAGGGGAACTTGGATCTGTCTTTAGATCCCAAAAAGGAGAGATTTTGAGATCTCACATCTCTTGATCTTCAAGATCCAGCTAATAGAGGAGGAGGAAGAAGAACCCCTTCCATTAACCCCAAAAACACACTTAGGAGTCCAACTCCACTCTGATTTCTCTTCCGAGAATCTTTTTAGGCTAAAAGCCTCTTTTCCTCACCGGCGTTCAAGCGCAGAGCGCCCACGCGCTGACACGTGGCGCGCTTGCGCAACAGCACCCTGCGCTCGAGCGCAAAGCGCCCATGTGCCGACACGTGGCGCGCTTGCGCTCAAGCACAAGCGCTCGAGCGCAAGTCGCCCCTGTGCCGACACGTGGCGCGCTTGCGCTCAGGCGCCTAGCGCTCAAGCGCAAGTCGCCCCCGTGCCGACACGTGGCGCGCTTGCGCTCGAGCGTCAGGCGCTGAAGCGCAAAGCGCCTACGTGCCGACACGTGGCGCGCTTGCACTACAGCGCCCTGCGCTCAAGCGCAGAGCGCCCACGTGCCGATACGTGGCACGCTAGCGCCTGAGCGCACAGCACCTGGGCACACAGCGCCCAAGGTGCTGGCCCCACGCATCCTTTGGATGCCTTTTCCCCCTCTTTTTATGTACATACATATACATATACATATGTATACATATTTTCACACACACGTGCTCTACGACACCGTCCCTGTTAGAAAAAAAATTTCTAACGGGACGCTGCCCGGCACCCCGCAAGGGGGCTGCTAGCCCCCTTGACCCCCAGCCCGCTATCCGGGTAGCGGGACCCCCGTAAAAACTCTGTGTGGCTCCCGATATATCCAAAACCCCTTTTCAAAACACAACACACGCACACTGCACATTGAGTTCGCATGACCAGTTTAACCCGTTAATCGGAGGTTCCCTCGCCCCAAAGGCGAAGGGGTAATTAATGGCAGCTTAGTCCGCGGCTGCCGGAGATTCGGATCCCCACAATCATTAAACCCCGGTCTACCCTAGGCAGGGAGAATCTGTAGTACGCCTGACAAGCGCGCGCGTATTCCCATCTCAATGGGGTGACGAAAAACACCCTACAGATTCTGGCACGCCCGGTGGGACTGGTATCTCCTCCCATATTTCGGGTTAAACGTTCATGCGAACTCAATCAATATACATACCTATATTTATACTAAAATAATGCTCTTTCATACAGGTTTTCAAGCAATCACTCTCCAACAATGTCTCCAAGGACGATCTCAGCTCTCAGCACGACTCCGGTCTCCTACACGATGAAGATAGACTCCAGGACGGTCCTTCCGGCCAGTCTCGGGCGACAATGGGAGGAGGAGCCGCTACCATTCGGCTCTATTGTGTTCATACCAGTTGGCGCCATCCCAGCTCCTCAAGCCCCGGTGGCAGACAAACCGGTCTCGAAAGGCAGGAGACCAAATGTGGTGATCTCAAGGGCGCCCCAACCCAAACGCAAATCGGTGTCTGGACGGCTTTCCATGGCCCCAACTGGGGGCAAAGCCATCGGAACAAAAGAAGTTGCCAGATGTCGTGGGCAAGCCCGGGCGATACCTTCGACGGACACGCGGGCAGATGTCTTCTCAAGCATCCCCATCACTCGGCCTATGGCGGCTTCCCGAAGAGCAGAAGCTTGCCAAGCGCTTAAGGCAAAGAAGCTGAGGCAGAAGCGGCTCAGATATAGAGCCAACAAAAGGGCTAGGGCTCTGGCCATGTTAAAATTTATGAATTTCCAAAGCCCGGACCGCTCCGCGAAACCAGCTGCCAGTGATGAAAGAATGACTGAATGTGTTATCCACACTGTCTACATGGCCAGACATGAAGAAACGAACCCTCCTCTTCTTCACAGCCATGGTGATGATACGATTGACGCTACCCAGTATCGGCTCGATCTAAATGATGAAGAGCCCACTCAGGCCGATAAGCCAGAGGAGCCCGTGGTTCCTACGGAATGGAGCTCAGGCAATAAAGATTACCCGGTTGTCATAGCCGGAACTACAGAACAAGTATTATTCCAATGGCTTCAAAGGCAATTTCAGGACAGGGATGAGAAGATGGCCGAGGTCTATTCCAAAGTCGATGAGCTGGCAAACGTCGTGGCAGATCTCGCGACCCAAGTCGTCCGATTGCAATTACAGCAGAATCAAATTTTGGCTCATGAGCCAGGGATTGGTACCCGGGAGCAGCCAACTGATATCCCTTTCAACCTAAAAGCGGAGCGCTTTCACGAAAAACGGCCGCAATCAGCCTCCAGTCCCTCCGATACATACGCCGGGGGGGAATCGCCTCTGAAAGAGAAGCTGGAAAAGGTCTATTCCTTCAAGAGGGAAAAGGTCCACAAGATATTCAGGGACGCCCTAAGAAACGGTCTACAACTGTCAGAATCAAAGAGACCGCAAGAAGAGAATATGACCGACGACCCAAAATATTGCCCCTATCACAGGGTGATAGGTCATTTCGTTGATGACTGCTTCGTCTTCAAAGATTGGGTCGAAAGGCAATACAAGACGGGAGAGATAGAACTGTCTAAAGGCGTGTTAGCAAACAGTCAAGCTACGACCGCCGATTTCATGCAAATGGAGACCGAAGCCTTTCGGGAACCTAACCCTCCCAGACATGTGCAGGGCGAACCAAAGATTGATTGGCCTCAGGGACCGGCATCAGTGAGGGCACCTACTCTGATGGAGAGAAGGAAGAAGGTGTACTCCTTTAGGAGGGATGAGGTCCGCGATATATTCGAGGAAGCCCTGAACAATGGCCTGCAACTGCCTATCTCGAAGAGGCCACATGAAATGAATATGACTGGCAGTCCCATATACTGCCCATACCATAGAGTGCTGAGCCATACCATTGAAGACTGCTGTGTTTTCAAAGATTGGGCAGAGGACCAATATAAGCTTGGAAAAACCTCACAATCCTCGGATGTATCGGCAAGCCACAGAGCTAGGTCATCAAAACAGCTCCGCCAAGATCAATGTTCAAGGAGCTGGGATAAGCAAAGAGGACCACCATGTCGTTAAACTGGGAAACAATCGACCACCACGTCGTTAAACTGGGAACAGTCGACCTCTAAGTCGTTAAACTGGGAATGTAAAAAAATATATATATACATGTGTAAATAAAAAAATGTGTAAATAAAAGAAAAAATGAAAAGCCGAAATGATTGGGCAACTCGCAATAAAAATCAGCGAGTAAAAATAAAGATGAAAATAAAGCCGAAATCATTGGGCAACCGCGAATAAATAGCCGAAATGATTGGGCAACTCGCAATAAAAATCAGCGAGTAAAAATAAAGATGAAAATAAAGCCGAAATCATTGGGCAACCGCGAATAAATAGCCGAAATGATAGGGCAATCGCGATTTTCGCGATGATAAAAGCTGAAATGATAGAGCAATCGCGGTAAAACAAAAAAAACAAGGGCGGATGATGAGTTGCTCCTGGCATTATTCCAGTGCAGCAATGCAGACGCCAAACAAAAATCCAGTTTCCCAAAATTCTTCCAGCCCTACGGCTAGTCCCCAAATTGACTGCCGTATACAATCCACGGGCTCAGATAATCCTCAGCATATCCATGCCCCACCGTAATCACCAGTTACGCGGCTGGTCTCCGCCTTTGGAGTTATGCTCCATTGAGAAGACCCACTCATGTGTCCTCACGATACATGAGGAGAACAAACCTTTGTGGGATCCTTACGACTCACAAAAGAAAAACACACTTAAGAGTCCTCACGACTCCTAAGGAGAAAATACACCTGCGGGATCCTCACAACTCGCAGGGAGAAAATGCTTTTATGGGACCCTCACGGCCCATAAAATTGAAAAGCCTTAGGCGATAGGGACCTAAACCCGTCTCCTAAGCCATCGCTCCGCCAACAAGAGTAGGAAAATGATGAATTGCTCCTGGCACCTCTGCTTCAGTGTTAGCAACGCTGATGCCGGCCCCTACCCCAAAATTCCAAGCTCGCCATCAATAGACCCCTAAGTCTTTAAACTGGAAACAGATGACCACCAAGTCGTTAAACTGGAAACAGATGACCTCTAAGTCGTTAAACTGGAAACAGATGACCTCTAAGTCTCTAAACTGTAAACAGATGACCACCAAGTCGTTAAACTGGAAACAGATGACCACCAAGTCGTTAAACTGGAAACAGATGACCACCAAGTCGTTAAACTGGAAACAGATGACCTTTAAGTCGTTAAACTGGAAACAGATGACCACCACGTCGTTAAACTGGAAACAGTTGACCGCTAAGTCATTAAACTGGGCACCACAGACCCCTAAGTCTTTAAACTGGAAACAGATGACCGCTAAGTCGTTAAACTGGAAACAGTCGACCTCTAAGTCATTAAACTGGGAACGAAGGAAATCCACTCATGTGTCCTTACGATACATGAGGACAACAAACCTTTGTGGGATCCTTACGACTCACAAAGGAAAAACATACGTAGGAGTCCTCACGACTCCTAAGGAGAAAATACACCTGCGGGATCCTTACGACTCGCAGAGAGAAAATGCTTTTATAGGACCCTCACGGCCCATAAAATTGAAAAGTCTTAGGTGATAGGGATCTAAACCTGTCTCCTAAGCCATCGCTCCCCAACCCCCAAGTAGCGAATGATGAGTCGCTCCTGGTACCATATTCCAGTGCAGCAATGCAGACGCCAACCAAATTCCAAATCGCATACCCCAACGGCGAATGATGAGTCGTCCCGGTACCACATTCCAGTGCAGTGATGCAGACGCCAACAAAGTCCTGAAATTTTTCCGGCCCTACAGTCTGGATCATACATCCTGCAAAACCGTATACAATTCACAAGCGTAAAACAATCCCGATCTCTCAAAAAAAAAAAGAGAGAACGGTATGTCCACAAGCAAAATGGGCACGGATGAAAACTCGAAAGGGCTCCGTGAGTAAAAACAGCAGGACTGCCGGCGAGTTTGTGAAAACCCGAAAGGGGGTAAACTCGTAAAAGAAAAAAAAGAAATGAAATGCACTCACAAAGTCCTCTCGACTTTGTGAGGAGAAAATTCCCGCGTGAGATCCCTACGACTCACAAAGGAGCAACACACTTAGGAGTCCCCACGACTCCTAAGGAGAAAATACACCTACGGGATCCTTACGACCCGTAGGGAGAAAATGCTTTGTGAGACCCTTACGGCTCACAAAATGGAAATGCCTTAGGTGACAGGGATCTAAACCTGTCTCCTAAGCCACCAATTCTTAAATCCTCTCGGGGCACATGATGAGTTGCTCCTGGCATTATTCCAGTGCAGCAATGCAGATGCCAAACAAAAAAAAAACAATTCCCAAATCCTCTCATGGCAGACGATGATTCGCTCCTGGTACCATATTCCAGTATAGCGATGCTGATGTCAACTCAAGTCAAACAAATCAAACCAACCAATTCCAATATCGACCTTTGCGTCAAACAGCGACACTCCGCCTCGGGGAAACGTCGACCAGCGACACTCCGTGCCGGGGGCACGTCTACCAAATCGCTCTGGATCAGAGCCTCGACCGTCTATGTCGCAAAAAGGGCAGTGCAAGCTCCCGCAAATTGGGAACCCAAATCGCTCAGGATCAGAGCGTCGACCGTCTATGTCGCAAAAAGGGCAGTGCAGGCTCCCGCAAATTGGGAACCCAAATCGCTCCGTAACAGAGCGTCGACCGTCTATGTCGCAAAAAGGGCAGTGCAGGCTCCCGCAAATTGGGAACCCAAATCGCTCCGGATCAGAACGCCGACCGTCTATGTCGCAAAAAGGGCAGTGCAGGCTCCCGCAAATTGGGAACCCAAATCGCTCCGGATCAGAGCGTCGACCGTCTATGTCGCAAAAAGGGCAGTGCAGGCTCCCGCAAATTGGGAACCCAAATCGCTCCGGATCAGAGCGTCGACCGTCTATGTCGCAAAAAGGGCAGTGCAGGCTCCAGCAAATTGGGAACCCAAATCGCTCCGGATCAGAGCGTCGACCGTCTATGTCGCAGAAAGGGCAATGCAGGCTCCCGCAAATTAGGAACCCAAATCGCTCCGGATCAGAGCGTCGACCGTCTATGTCGCAAAAAGGGCAGTGCAGGCTCCCGCAAATTGGGAACCCAAATCGCTCCGGATCAGAGCGTCGACCGTCTATGTCGCTAAAAGGGCAGTGCAGGCTCCCGCAAATTGGGAACCCAAATCGCTCCGGATCAAAGCGTCGACCGTCTATGTCGCAAAAAGGGCAGTGCAGGCTCCCGCAAATTGGGAACCCAAATCGCTCCGGATCAGAGCATCGACCGTCTATGTCGCAAAAAGGGCAGTGCAGGCTCCTGCAAATTGGGAACCCAAATCGCTCCGGATCAGAGCGTCGACCGTCTAAGTCGCAAAAAGGGCAGTGCAGGCTCCCGCAAATTGGGAACCCAAATCGCTCCGGATCAGAGCGTCGACCGTCTATGTCGCAAAAAGGGCAGTGCAGGCTCCCGCAAATTGGGAACCCAAATCGCTCCGGATCAGAGCGTCGACCGTCTATATCGCAAAAAGGGCAGTGCAGGCTCCCGCAAATTGGGAACCCAAATCGCTCCGGATCAGAGCGTCGACCGTCTATGTCGCAAAAAGGGCAGTGCAGGCTCCCGCAAATTGGGAACCCAAATCGCTCCGGATCAGAGCGTCGACCATCTATGTCGCTAAAAGGGCAGTGCAGGCTCCCACAAATTGGGAACCCAAATCGCTCCGGATCAGAGCGTCGACCGTCTATGTCGCAAAAAGGGCAGTGCAGGCTTCCTACAAAGCAGGAACCAGATCGCTCCGGGCCAGGGAAACGTCTACCATGGACACTCCGTCTCGGAGACACGTCAAGCGTCGACCGTCCACGTCGTAAAAAGGGCAGCGCATCCCAAAGAGTGGGAAACATGGCAAGTCGCCTCCACGTGAAAGATAATCCATCAATTTCATGCACACGACTCACATATGTGGTGTGCATTTATTGATGGGGGGCACTTTGTTGAAGTCAAAATTTGCATCCCGGTTGACCAAGTCAAAGTCAAGGTCAACCCCAAGCAAGTAGGCCAATGCCCAGGTCGAGCCCGAACATGAAGCGTCCGTCCTTCCGCCATGCCAACAATAAAAATCATGTAACAAATAATTTTTATGTAATTTTTGTTCATGAATGTATGCAAAAGGGGCATAAAGCCAAATTTTTGTAAGCCCATGGCTTATGTGCAAAATGAAAAGGCGCATGAGCCATGTGATAGGCAAAATGCCATTTTGCAAAGCCCAAGAGGCTATATGTAAATATGTAAGCCTATAAAAGGCAACATGATGATGAATAAAAAACACTTTTTTCCATTCTCTCAAAAACCTAGGGTTTGTGCCTCTTCCTTTTTCTGAAGGTTTCAAACCTTTTTCTTTTTTTGAATTAAATCAAGAGTTTTACTCTTCCTCTCCAAAAACAAGATAGTTTTTCACCACCAAACCCACAAAGGGGAACTTGGATCTGTCTTTAGATCCCAAAAAGGAGAGATTTTGAGATCTCACATCTCTTGATCTTTAAGATCCAGCTAACAGAGGAGGAAGAAGAAGAACCCCTTCCATTAACCCCAAAAACACACTTAGGAGTCCAACTCCACTCTGATTTCTCTTCCGAGAATCTTTTTAGGCTAAAAGCCTCTTTTCCTCGCCGGCGTTCAAGCGCAGAGCGCCCACGCGCCGACACGTGGCGCACTTGCGCTCAAGCGCAAAGCGCCCACGTGCCGACACGTGGCGCGCTTGCACAACAGCGCCCTGCGCTAGAGCGCAAAGCGCCCACGTGCCGACACGTGGCGCGCTTGCACAACAGCGCCCTGCGCTCGAGCGCAAAGCGCCCACGTGCCGACACGTGGCGCGCTTGCGCTCAAGTGCAAGCGTTCGAGCGCAAGTCGCCCCAGTGCCGACACGTGGCGCGCTTGCGCTCCAGCGCACTGCGCTCTGGCGCAAATCGCCCCCGTGCCGACACGTGGCGCGCTTGCGCTCAGGCGCCTAGCGCTCTGGCGCAAGTCGCCCCCGTGCCGACACGCGGCGCGCTTGCGCTCGAGCGTCAGGTGCTGAAGCGCAAAGCGCCCACGTGCCGACACGTGGCGCGCTTGCGCTACAGCGCCCTGCACTACAGCGCCCTGCACTCAAGCGCAGAGCGCCCACGTGCCGACACGTGGCACGCTAGCGCCTGAGCGCACAGCACCTGGGCGCACAGCGTCCAAGGCGCTGGCCCCACGCATCCTTTGGATGCCTTTTCCCCCTCTTTTTATGTACATACATATACATATACATATGTATACATATTTTCACACACACGTACTCCATGACACCGTCCCTGTTAGAAAAAAAATTTCTAACGGGGCGCTGCCCCGCACCCCGCAAGGGGGCTGCTAGCCCCCTTGACCCCCAGCCCGCTATCCGGGTAGCGGGACCCCCGTAAAAACTCTGCGTGGCTCCCGATATATCCAAAACCCCTTTTCAAAACACAACACACGCACACTGCACATTAAGTTCGCATGACCAGTTTAACCCGTTAATCGGAGGTTCCCTCGCCCCAAAGGCGAAGGGGTAATTAACGGCAGCTTAGTCCGCGGCTGCCGGAGATTCGGATCCCCACAATCATTAAACCCCGGCCTACCCTAGATAGGGGGAATCTGTAGTACGCCTGACAAGCGCGCGTGTATTCCCATCTCAATGGTGTGAGGAAAAACACCCTACAGACATCATCGGGGATATGTGCAAAAATTAAGGCGCACGGTGAGACACTACGTGAACTCAAAAATCGAAAAGACGCAACTGCCAAACGCCATGTCGTTCCCGGACAATCCACCACGAAAAATTCTCGGCACCAAGCTAAGCAAAGAAAACCAAGCAGACCACTCTCGACCTGACCCATAAATAGGTCGAAACGAGAGTAGGAGCTAATGATGATGCTCATAAGTGGGAATTGTCCAGATCACGACACATAGCGGATAACGTATCATCCACATAAGCCCACTAGATTCCTGGAGGCAACGGTGCTGGAATAAATATGATGAATTGGGGACGTTCCTCGGCACCTTTTCTCCGAGGTTGCATCTGACCTTTTGGAGACCTTCCCGGAGTACCTTCCATATTCGCCTAGCAACCAACCAACAGTTCACCTCTGAGCAATCCCACAACAGGGCTTACAGCCCCACTTCTCGCTCCCGAGCCATCCAGCAGCTGAACTTACACCCTCTTTGCTCGTCTCCGAGCTATTGCAGGGCCGAGCTTTCTCGGCCTCCCAATTCGCCTCTGAGCCTTCCATCAAGCAGAGTTTCCTCGGCTTCCCCGATCAATCGAGAGCGCGAAGCCCAAGTGCCCCCGCAACGGCCCGTGTATCTTGCCAAAGCGAGATATCCGCCGTCCTGCGATCCGCGTCCCACGATGGCACGTCCCACCATTAATGAATGGATCCCGCCATCAACGCGAACATAACGCAAGAGCGTAACTAATGGCAAGGATCTCGTGCCGGCTCGCCCTATGCGACCGCTATATAAATCTCTCTTTCAGACAACTCAGAGGACTCGAACTTATTCTAATACGCCGTTACTCTGCTCTTATTCCACGGTACTAACTTGATCGTCGGAGGGTCCTACAGTGGTTTCTCATCCCGGGACTTCCCTTGCAGGTAGCTCGGCGTCAAACATCCAATAACCCATTGAGATCCACACAACAATTCTCATACCCAATTCCAACCATTTAAAACCACTCACACCTAGATCGACGGAGGACAACATCTAAGGGAGATCACAACCTCCATCAATACCTATATACGATGTGCACATGACTTGTAAAAGTATTTTTTTTTACTCAAAATATCTTTCTTACCCTCTTTATGACTACGAGCAAGCAAAAAAAAGAAACTGTTTGAAACCGTATGATGAGAAGGATATTTTGCGTATAAGAGTACTTTTCTTTCAAAACTATAACTTAAAAACCTATCGTGTTTCATTAAACAAAAGTTTTAACGAAACTGCATATCAATTGTTGTGTCGCTGAATATGCCGAAAAAATAGACTTTGCTTTGCATTGCATATGGTTTATAACTTTATATAAAAGGAAACAAAAAAATTAGGATAAGCCAAGAAATGTATTATTTGTAAACTAATTGTATCAAAACAACTTGTACATTTTGGTGCTACCCTACATTCTCTACGTGAAGACTTCCACCATGTCTATATAAGAAAAAATGAATACAAATAAATATCTTCCACTGTCTCTATTAAAAATTAAAAATAAAAATAAAAAGTCTCCCTCTATCTCTATCAAAAAATTTATCATACAACTCATGTATATATAAAATATTACAACGACATTATTAGCCAAAGCTAATATTAAACTAATTTGACTAGGTACACGCGCCCGCACGTGTGTGTCTATACACACACACACACTAGATACGCTAGGAGGCTTTTTCGCTTGGAATGTAGCATCAAATATCTATATTCTCTACGTTTTTTTGAAGATCGGCATTCATTATCATCATCTGTCATGTAAGACATGGATACACCAAATTTCATGTGATTCCACTATTTTTTCACTATTGAGTTAGCAATGTAAAAAGTTCTATTGTCGGTAAACCGTTAATTTTGCGCCCAATAAATCAACGATGATAAAGTAATGAAATCAAATGAAACTTGGTGTATCCACATCTTACATCTTATATGATAAAGATGATGATGATGGATGCCAATCGTCGAAAAACCCCATGAATAATATATTTTTTTGACACCGCAGAAGGAAATTCCCTCCAAGGCACCATTCCTCCATTATCCACATGTGTGTGTAAAGTAAAAAAGAGGCTCTGTGAAGGAATTTCGTTAGGTGGCATCGAAAAACTACACACTCCATCATTTTGTTCGACTATTGGCATCCATTATCATCATCTGTCATGTAAGATATAGATGTACCAAATTTCATGTGATTCCACTACTTTTTCACTGTTGAGTTAGCAATGTAAAAAGTCTATTGTCTATAAACCGTTAATTTTGCATCCACAAATTCAACGGTGAAAACACATTGGAATCATATGAAATTTGGTATATATATATATATTAGTAGATAAGAATGAGAATAATGTGTTCCAATCGGCGAAAATAATAAAAATGATATGCTTACCTCGACTTAATATAAGGAAATTTTATCAGGACCTCTCTACATAGAGATATATATATATATATATATATATATATATATATATATATATAAAGTCAAACAATTGAGGAAATTCTCGGTCCTATTTTATGTTTATTGATTATTAAAAGGACAATTGGACATATACAGCTAGCATGATTGATCATGATCTGTTATAAATAGATCACCCCATCTTCGAAGAGAATCATAGCAAATCTAATTTATTATGAGAATTTATGTTGGGTTAAAAAAGAAATGAAAAAAAAGGTCATTTATATATTATGAGAGGTTTAAAAAAATGATAAAAATAATTGCAAGTCCCGAAATTCGAAATACAGCCTATGGAATAATAATGCAATGACTTAACCAATGGGCCACAAGATTAATTAAATAGAAATTAATATATGCAGAGTTACAAAAGAGAATAATTTAAAAGTTAAACAAAATAAATCATTTTCTTAAACTAATATTTTCTCTTTTTCAAAAAATCCAATAAATTTTTTATATTAAACAGATCAAATTAAATCTTTTAAAAAAATTTCAAAACCTTTTCCTTTTATAAAACACGTCATTTCGAAACAAGTATTTTTTAGTTATAAAAAAACATTATAGTAAAAACGGGGTCGTTACAATCTATCCTCCTTAAAATGAATTTCGTTATCGAAATTCCATGAAGAATCTATAGATACAAGTAGAAAGGTGAACTAAGGCTAAGAATTCAAAAGTTAAGAGATTAAATTCAAGAAAGTCGAAAGTGAAATCCAAGATGAATTCAATGAATAAGATGAGATTCAAAGGAAATATTGAATGTAATAGTCGAATTTCATAAGTCTTGTATTACATTACTTACGATATTTATGCAGAACTGATCTGCATGGGCCACCAATAAAACATGTTACGTCTCTCTTCCCAAAATAATGATAATGACGCATGACGAGACGCACGACGTATTTATTCCGAAAATGTAATTTCTCGAAACAAATACGCTAAGTATAAATTAAGTAATATAAAATGACAAGATTATGACAAGTGAAATAAAATCTAATAAATTGATTTATTACATTCAAAATTCTATAAGGTTTTAAGTAATTACAAAAATGTCTAAACAAGAAACATGAACATAAAAGTGCCTAACATGTTGCATACTGAAACTAAAAACTGGAAAAAAAAACTAAGAAAAGAAAAGGCTAAAGTAAAGAACTGGTAGTCGGTCTGCTCCGCAAGCCGAGAGTAGTCCTCCTGACTCTGCTTGATCTTCTCAGTTTCTAAATTATCTGACGAACATTCTAAGGTTGGAAAGAAGTGAGTGGAATGTCCGTCAGCGAACTTACGTCCAGTAAGTCCTCAAAAGAGATGTGATGTATATAAATGATTCGATATGACATGTGATATAGTATGAATGGAAATGAAACATGAACAAGTATAATATGACAATGTTAATGGCAATTATGTAAGTATGGCAATATAATATGAGCATGGCAAATAAGTATAACATGACCGTATAGTGTAGGTATAGTGAATATGAAGTGTACTGTCAATATGTCCTAAAGAGATCACTAAAAACGTAAATTAACTGACGTGAGTTCAAGTGTGAATATCAACCAAATCTCAAGAGTGCTCTTGAACCTAACAGGCTATCGTTCAGGGATAAGGAACCACGGGCCTGAATGATGAGAGTTGGTAACGCGACTTCAATCTAATATGGAAGTATTCCAAACCCAACAGGCTATCGTCCAGGGGTATAGAAACATGGACCTTCAAGATAGATTGCATGTGTTATCAGTCATGGATTCATGTACTAGGAGTATTTCTGAGATTTCGTTGGATTCATACTTAAACTACCACAATACTCCACGTAATCTAATTTACAATTATAGTCACAAGTCTTGCCCAAATTTATGAATATATTAAGTTTTCAAGATTGAGTTCATATCAAGATCAAGCATTCATATCACATTTCAAGTATTCATGTCAAGTTCAAGTATTAATATCATGATGCATTCATTGTTCGGGTCAAGTCAAAGCTAGTATGTGATTAGATTATGTCAAACATATAATATCTAATTATGTTTTTATGTACATGTAACAAGATCAAAACAAGGTATATATGTTCGAATAGTATGAAATGAGTCAAGTATTTTACTCAAGTAACGACCATAAACAATCCCGTAAAGAAATATGTAAGACTAATTATTCAAGTCAACCGAATGCGTAATATAAATAGAAATATAGCTTTAAGTCTTGTGCACACGTTAGTTCCAGTCGCACCTAAATACGACTACCGGTTTGGGAGATATATCCGTTTTCGGATCGTCGTGCAGAACAGATCAGAATCTATCCAATACCGCCGCATATTTTCAAAACACAGTTTGACTTAGTTTCCGTCGCATTTTGGGTTTCAAAAATTATTGGAAAATTGTAGGTCATTCGGAGTATTTATCCAAACAACTAAGTTTCAGACGATTTTGATTTCTGAAACTCTAGTTATGGTCATTTTAATATCAGGGTTTAAAACAAAATTTCTGATTTCTGAACAACAACTGTGGGGTGTATTGACGGGCGTAGATCGGATCATTTTATGCATTTTTGGGTCACCGGATATATAATACATTCTAGGTCTATCAATTTTATATCTAGTATTGTCCGGACATATTTGGCCAGCACATGATGGTACTTTTAATGTCCCACGGCTATAGAACTCGTACATAAGACTAAACGGTGAACACATTGAGTCAGCACATGACAGGATGATAAGATTCTTAGTTTCTACTTTCTATCCATTGATCCTACAAAAAAAAAGGAAGATAAGATGCTTCAATTAGATATTTATATAAGGTACAATTATTTCACTAGCAAGACAAAAATGTACATCAACTTTTTTCACGAAGGGGAAAAAAACAACTAGGGACCGCTTTGATTGCCAAGAATTTTCAAAAGAAATGGAAATTGGATGACAAGATTCTATTCATAAAAATAAAAAGTGGTGGAATTGAGATTTCAAAGTTTCAAGAATCAACTTTTGCGAATTGACAACATCTTTTTGACAATTGAGGTCAACATTACCGCAATTCAAATTCCAAGTTATTTTGAGAGAAATTGATTATTTCTAAAGACACCAGGATTTAGACATGTAATTTATTGAAAATGGGTTATAATTACCTTCCTTTTAATCATCTTTTACTTTTTACTCTTTATTTTTTTTAACTCTCTTGGTGTGAATGTTTATTAGGCTCACGGCTCTGTACCAATTCCAAAAATCCAATTCCTACTTTATTTTGAAGCAACCAAACTGAGGAATAGAATCAAGGAGACAAAAGGTAACACAATTCCTTGCAAATAAACAATAGAATGGTAATTCTAAGGGACAATAAATAAACAATTTATGACACAAAACACTATTCTCATTTTCTAATTCCATGAACTAAATGTACTTTCTTAAGTGAGGGGGCCGAGGAAGATGGAGGGGCCTCGTGTGCAGGGAGCCACCCAGAAACCGTCATTAATGGCTTGGAAGATGCACCTACGCGCAAACCTTAGGAGCAGCGTTTAGTTTTTCAGGTTCCCCTAAGAACATTAGGATCGGGTTTGAGGTCTCCTAAGTACTTTCTCGGGTTGAAGCTCTTTCTTACCTAATTTTCATCGTCATTCGCCGTGCAAGGCATGTAGTGCTTTCAAGATTAAAGAAGAAGGTGTCAAGGACGAAAAGCTTGTTCATTCCCCACCGAGAAAGAAAACGGATTATATGCAAGACGCCTGCATCAATTAATGGAGATAAGGCTCTGTAAGATCTATAAATTCAAAACTTTGCTTCTCTGTTAACAGCACACAAAGCAAGCAGCTAGCTAGCATAGAGCGAGCAAAGACATTTGATCTGGTATGGATTAGTCTATTGTTTATATGTACTCATTCAGAAAACGTCCCTTAATTATGAAAATCTGCACTTTATCCCATAGATTCTAACACTGTTAATTTTTTTCATCCATGATGGTGTTTATATACAAAAATGCCGCTATCTTGTTAGGATCTTCACAACTTTATGTTCGGTCTACGATGTAGCCGAATGTGTTTGGAGGAGAGAATGGATAGAGAATGGAGAAAGTATCAATAAACTATTCTTATATTTTCCTTGCTATTTTAAAAACTTTACAAAACATCTCCTTATATAGGAGTTTACATGCCCCTTCATTATGACTCTTCATAATACCAATTGATTACAATAACCGTTACATATCCTTTCATTAAACCTATTCATGAATTGGTATCCCTTCCTTTTATAACCGATGTCTCTTCAATTCTTTGTAACCGAAAACAAGTTTAATTTCTAACATGCTCCCTTAAACTTGTTTTACCATGCCGATCTTTCCTCGCAATTTTGCGAACACTTCAAATTTTAGGGGCTTTGTAAAAATGTCGGCCAGTTGATCTTGTGATTTGACATGAACGAGTTCGGCCTCTTTCTTCCTCACATGTTCTCTGATAGAGTGATACCGAGTATCAATGTGCTTGCTTCGTTCATGAAACACTGGATTCTTCGCCAGTACTATAGCAGATTGGTTGTCCATATACATCTTCGTAGGTCCTTCCTGTTCAACCTTTAGATCTTTCAGCAGATTTCTTAGCCATATAGCATGGCAAACTCCAGCCGATATAGCAACGTATTCGGCTTCACAAGTTGATAGTGTCACTATCGGTTGCTTCTTGGAACACCAAGTAAATGCTGATTCACCGATGAAGAAAATGTACCCTGTCGTACTTTTCCGGTCATCTATATCTCCTCCCCAATCGCTATCGGTATATGCATATAATTCAAAATTGTTAGATTTCGAATAGAACAAACCGAAATTTGGTGTACCTTTGATATATCTCAATATCCTTTTCGCCGCTGATAAATGTGTCAATTTCGGTTCTTCCATGTATCGGCTGATCAAGCCGACTCCATATAGAATATCCGGTCTTGTGCATGTAAGATACCGAAGACTGCCTACCAAGCTTTTAAAATGCGTCGAGTCTACATTGCTCCCTTCATCGAGCTTTGATAATTTTGTTCCGCAGTCTACTGGGGTATTGACCGAATTGCTTTGCTCCATATTGAACTTTCTCAAAATCGACCGAGCATATCCTTCTTGGGATAAGAAAATCCCATTCGGTCTTTGCTTTACCTCTATTCCCAAATAATATGCCATCTGAACGATGTCGGTCATTTCAAATTCTTTAACCATCGAGCTTTTGAAGTCATCGAACATACGTGGATTGTTTCCTGTGAAGATGAGATCATCCACATATAAACATACTATAAAAATATCACCTTTTTCGGACTTCTTTATGTATAATGCATGCTCATAAGGACACTTCATGAAACCGTGTGCTTGGAAGTATATGTCGATTCGACTATTCCATGCTCTCGGTGCCTGCTTCAGGCCATATAAAGCCTTCTTTAGCTTCAGTACTTTCGACTCATGTCCTTTCTTCTCATAACCGAGTGGTTGCTCGATGTAGACTTCTTCTTCAAAATATCCATTGAGGAATGCCGATTTAACATCCAATTGATATATCTTCCAACTGAATTGAGCCGCCATAGCAATGATCAGTCGAATTGTCTCGAGTCGCGCTACTGGTGAGAAAACTTCATCATAATCAATTCCAGCTTGTTGTTTGTAGCCTTTGACCACTAACCTTGCCTTGTATCGCTCGATTTCTCCCTTAGCGTTCTTTTTCTCCTTGTACACCCATTTCACTCCTATGGGTTTCTTGCCTTTGGGAAGTTCGGTGATCTCCCAAGTTCCATTTCTCTCAATAGCACTGATTTCTTCGTCCATTGCTTCTTTCCACTTTCGGTCTTTGACCGCTTCTTCAAAATTCATTGGCTCGCATTCGGCAAACAAACAAAATAATGTTAGATTATTTTGCATTTCGGTTACCTCATATAACTCGGTCATAGTCCTCGTCCTTGGATTTCTTGGTGGAGTTGAACTTGACGACGCTTCGGTTTGTGGAGAACCGACTTCAGGCGAATTGAACCGAGGTGTTGTTGCAGGCGATGGAACATCAACTTCGACTTCATTTCTTTTCTTTTCTTTTTGACCGAGTACTTCATTCGGTCTGCTGCTTTCGGCTTCATCGCTCCAACTCCATGAGCTTTCTTCATCAAATTCGACATCTCGGCTAACAATGACCTTCTTATTGACTGGATCAAACAGCTTGTAGCCTTTGGTTCTTAGATCATAAACGATAAAAATCAACCGAGAACTTCGGTCATCAAGTTTTACTCTCTTTTGTTCGGGGACATGAGCATATGCTATGCTCCCGAAAATTTTAAAGTGACTTACATTCGGCTTATAACCATGCCACATCTCCTGCGGTGTTACATTTTGTAGACTCTGGGTTGGGCATCGGTTTAGAATGTACACAGCACATGAAACCGCTTCTGCCCAAAATTCTTTCGGCATATTTTTACTACTCAACATACATCTCACCATGTCTAATATGGTTCTATTTTTTCGTTCGGCCACTCCATTTTGTTGTGGTGAATAAGAGGCCGTTAAGAAATGCCGAATCCCATTTTCTTTGCAAAAATTTTCAAACTCATTTGAAGTGAATTCTCCACCTCGGTCTGACCTGACCGATTTCAAATAAAACCCACTTTCTTTTTCCACATTCATTTTGAATCTTTTAAAATTTTCAAAAACTTCCGATTTATTTTTTAGAAAATATACCCATGTTTTCCTTGTGAAATCATCAATAAATGTTAGAATGTACCTTTTTCCACCAAATGAATTTGGAGTAATTGGTCCACATACATCGGTGTGGACAAGTTGTAATGGCTCCTTGGCTTTAAACTCGGCTTCTTTTGGAAAACTTGCTCGGTGATGTTTACCAAGTAAACACCCTTCACATAACTCTTTCGGTTCATTCATAATCGGCAAACCTTTGACCATGTTCTTCCTCGCCAACAAGTTTAGTCCGCCGAAATTGAGATGTCCATACCTCATATGCCATAACCGAGCCGAATCTTTCACCGATGATTTTAGACACTTTGCTTCACCATATTTGATATCCAATAGAAATAGCCGATTCTTCGTCATCTGCACTTTTGCTATCAACTTCATTCGGTTATCTCTTAAGAAAAGAGTTCGATCCTTTAAATGAATATCGAAATTCTTTTCTAAGAGTTGTCCCAAACTCAAGATGTTGTTTTTCATATTCGACACATAATACACATTTTCGATATATTTTTGTGATCCATCTTTCAGTCGAATTAAAATTTTACTTTTGCCTTTTACTGGTACCTTCGAACAGTCACCGAATGTGACTTGGCCACTCACCGATTCGTCCAAGTCTACGAACATGTTTCGCTTGCCACACATATGATTACTTGCACCAGTATCGAGATACCAAGTGTCGGCACTTTCTTCGTCACCTTTAAAAGCCAGCAGAAGTACATCGTCATTGTAATCTTCTTTCTCCACAAAGTTTGATTTTTCCTCGACTTTTTTCCCCAACAGTCTGCTGCGTAGTGACCGAATTTCTTGCAATTATAGCATTGAACATTCGGTCTCCCTCTTCCACCAGTCGATCGTCCTCGGCCTCGACCTCGGCCGAAATTTTGGCTTTGGCTTCTATCGTCATTGTTTTGACCTCCTCGACCACCTTGTCCTCGACCGAATTGACCTCGGCCACGGCCTCTTCCTCGGCCGCGTGCATTTCCTCGATTTCGGTCATTTTGACCATTTTCAACCGAATCACCTTTCAAATTAACTTGTGTTTGTAGTAATTTTTCAATCGGTTCTTGCTTTTTCACGAACCGTTCTTCGTGGGCTCTTAGTGAACCCATCAACTCATCTATCGTCATTTCTTCAAGATTCTTTGACTCTTCAATTGAACACACAATGAAGTCAAACTTCGGTGGTAGTGACCGAAGAATTTTCTCTATCATCCTTACATCCTCCATTTTTTCTCCGTTCCTCTTCATTTGGTTGACCACCGTAAGCACTCGGGCATTATAGTCAGTCACCGATTCATTCTCCTCCATTTTTAACAATTCAAACTCCCTCCTTAGTGATTGTAAGCGTACCTTTTTAACCTTCTCGACTCCTTGGAAGGTTTTCTCAAGTATCTCCCACTGTTGCTTTGCATTAGTGGCAGCCGAAATCTTCTCGAAAGTCGAATCATCGACACCTTGCTCGATAAAGTATCTTGCGGTACAATCTTTCTCGAATAATTTTTCGTGGGTCGTTCTCTGAGCTGCCGTCAGTGCAGCTTCATCTTGAGGCCGATCATAGCCTCGGACCACCACATCTCAAGCGCCTACTGCTCCCAAAACAGTCTTCATTTTGATGCTCCAATTTTCATAGTTATCTTTGGTGAGGCGTGGGGCGTTGTACGAGAGTGTTGTCTTCGACATTTTCTTCGAACCTTGCTCTGATACCACTTTGTTAGGATCTTCACAACTTTATGTTCGGTCTACGATGTAGCCGAATGTGTTTGGAGGAAAGAATGGATAGAGAATGGAGAAAGTATCAATAAACTATTCTTATATTTTCCTTGCTATTTTAAAAACTTTACAAAACATCTCCTTATATAGGAGTTTACATGCCCCTTCATTATGATTCTTCATAATACCAATTGATTACAATAACCGTTACATATCATTTCATTAAACCTATTCATGAATTGGTATCCCTTCCTTTTATAACCGATGTCTCTTCAATTCTTTGTAACCGAAAACAAGTTTAATTTCTAACATATCTTAGTTCTATTATTACTCTCTATTTTCTTTTTTCGTTGTCTTTCCCGTATGATATCATACTGTTGTGAATGCATGTTCACTCCTTCAAGGGGAGGATAGAAGATAAATGACATGTAAAATTGAAGATTCGAAGAATACATATGATTAAAAAAATGGAGGTAAAAGTTTTAGACAAAAAAGAAGAAGAAAGAAAACTAGAGAAGAAAGGTTGAAGGTTCAATTTGGAAAAATAGATCCAGAAAACTAACGTTGTTATGTTTTATAAAAAGTGCATGTTTTCAATGGGTTTTTACTTTTGTTTTAACAATTTCATATGTTGTGGGATACAAATACATACAGGCAACCATATAGAGGATTCTACTCTCTCTCTCTCTCTCTCTCTCTCTCTCTTAATAAAGTCGATCGGCAAGCTTGAGAGATAATTTTTAGTTGGTTGAGGTATTTTGGAATAAAATAATATGATTATGAGCAAGATCAAGTTAAATATCTATCATGCATAAATTATAGGAGTCAATTTTTATCTATATTTGTCTGTTTATTTGCTAGCTTTTGTAATATTAACATCAACCATATGGTATCAGTATTAACAAACTGTTGTATGACCGGAACTACCATTAGAGTTTGAAATAGTCTTGAAATGGCTTCTAAAAAATTGTCATCAAAATACTTGTAAAGCTTTACTTCTGAATATTTTGAAGGAAAAAATGAGTAAATAATGAAGTGCCTTTTAGTGTTACGTGTGCAAAGCAAATAAGCAAATAAACAAAAAACTAGTTTTTACAAGTGATTATTTAATGCTTTTTGGAAGTGATAAACAGAATCAATAAATAATTAATTCTTCTTTTTGTTATTTATGTTCAATGGTTTCCTCAAATCCAAAATAGAAGACAGTAAATCTAGAAAATAGACAAAGCACGGAATATTTATTTACATCATCGCTTAGAAATAACTTCCAAGTCATGCATTCTTCAATAAGAACAAATACTTCAAGTGTCGGAAGTATGTTTATTTTCAGTACTTTCATATATCTTCATCTCAAACAAGCAGACGTCAGGTAGTTCAAGTTCTTATATTTACATTATATGTAAATATATCATATTATATCTACTTAATCTAATGTAAAAACTCAGAAGTATAAGATTTCAAGTTCTCTGTCCTAAACATAATTTATAACCCATGACTACTCTGCTCCTTAAAAAATCGAGAAAAAATAAAATGGAATAGGGATATTTACGAAAAAACACCTTGTGTTTTCACGCTTTTACGAAAACCCCCATATGGTTTGTTTTTTAACAAAAAACACATTTTGAGAGAGCACAGCAGGAGGTTGCGGTTTGCTCCATTAGTGAAAAACTCTCATGTGGTTTGAGAAAAAAACCAATACTATATATTAATTTTTGGGGATATTCTTGAACCATACGAATATACAATGCGCACATGAATTGTAAAAGTAATTTTTTTTACTCAAAATATCTTTCTCACCCTCTTTATGACTACAACCAAGCAAAAAAAAAAAAGAAACTGTTTGAAACCGTAAGATGAGATGGATATTTTGCGTATAAAAATACTTTTCTCAGCAAAACTATAACTTAAAAACTGTCGCGTTTCATTAAACAAAAGCTTTAAAGAAACTACATATCAATTGTTGTGTCGCTGAATAAGCCGAAAACATAGACTTTGCTATGCATATGGTTTATAACTTTATACAAAAGGAAAAAAAAAATCAAGATAAGCCAAGAAATGTATTATGTGTAAACTAATTGTATCAAAACAACTTGTACATTTTGGTGCTACCCTACATTCTCTACGTGAAGACTTCCACTATGTCTATATAAGAAAAAATGAATACAAATAAATATCTTCCACTGTCTCTATTAAAAATTAAAAATAAAAATAAAAAGTCTCCCCCTATCTCTATCAAAAAATTTACGATACAACTCATGTACATATAAAATATTACAGGTAAATTATTAGCAAAAAGCTAATATTAAACTAATTTGACTAGGTACGCACAAGGCCGATTTATATACAGAGAGAGACTAATTTGATTAGGCACGTGCTAGGCTGTGTGTGTGTGTGTGTATACAGAGAGAGAGAGGGATTTTTCGGTGGGTACGCAGCGTCAAAGATCTATATCCTCTACGAGTTTTTTTTGAAGATCGGCATCCATTATCATCATCTTTGTCATGTAAGATTTGGATATACCCAATTTTATGTGATTCCATCACCTTTTTACTGTTGAATTAGTAATGTAAAAAGTTCTATTGTCGGTAAACCGTTAATTTTGCACCCAATAAATCAACGGTGATAAAATAATAGAATCAAATGAAACTTGGTGTATCCACAATATCTTACATCTTATATGACAAAGATGATGATGGATGACGATCGTCTAAAAAACCATGAATAATATATTTTTTTGACGCCAAAGAAGGAAATTCCCTCCAAGGCACCTTTCCTCCATTATCTTCATGTGTGTGTAATGTAAAAAAGAGGCCCTATAAGGAAATTTCGTTAGGTGACGTCGAAAAACTACAAACTCCACCATTTTGTTCGACTGTCAGCATCCATTATCATCATCTGTCATGTAAGACATGGATACATCAAATTTCATGTGATTCCGCCACTTTTTCACTGTTGAATTAGCAATGTAAGAAATTCTATTGTCGGTAAACCGTTAATTTTGCACCCACTAAATCAACGGTGAAAACATGTTGGAATCATATGAAATTTGGTATATATACATCTTAGTAGATAAGAATGAGAATTGCGTGTGCCAATCGGCGAAAATAATATAAGTGGATAGACTTATCTCTGCGTCAAATAAGAAAATTCCCTTCAAGGGGCCTCAGAGAGAGAGAGACTTGATCAGGTAGGCCTAATAAACATATATTATCATCAATGTGGTATAAGCAAGGCACTATATATATAATTAAAAGTACAATACGTATAATTAAAAGTCAAACAATTGAGGAAATTCTCGGTCCTATTTTATGTTTATTAATTATTAAAAGGACAATTGGACATATACAGCTAGCATGATTGATCATGATCTGTTATAAATAGATCACCCCATCTTTGAAGAGAATCACTAACAGATCGAGCTGGAGAGGACGAAGAGCGAAGAGCGAAGAGCGAAGGTTAATTAAGGTAAGAACGATAAGTTTCTTGTTTTTATTACATCAAAGAGGACTGATACTTTTCCTATATACCCAAGAAATTAACATCATGGCCACAACTTAACGAGGGCAGATTCATGGATCTCCTGGACGTGTGCGTGCTGTGTGTGTGGATGGGTTAGTTTTACGGGCCAGTTAAAAAAATTTATCTATCATATCTGTTATCTCTTGTTTATATACGGTTAAGAAACAAAATTGGGTAGAAAAACCCTCTCTATTTTTTGCCTTGTTGCTGTGTCTGCACTCAGTTAACTTAATTCGAGACGGCTAAGTTCTAACTTGGCCCACTATGAGGGCCTTGTAGGATTTAAAATCCTCCAGAACCCAAAAAAGCAGTTGTTTAAATCCGGGTAAATTGTCAAAAAGCTCTCAGCCTGCTCGAGAGTTGTCTAAAAATCCCTGATACTTTTGAAATTGTTGGTTAGGATCTACCGTTCAAAATCATTATGAAAAAACCCATGAACTGCATTTCATTTGGACCTTTATTCCCTCCAACGGCTTAGATATTACAAATATTTTTTTAGAAATCGGAGGCAACCGGTATAAAGAGGGTTTTAATTGGGCCCAGGGTTTTTTAACAAGAGCAAAAGCTGGGGCATTTTACACAAGTTTAAGGCGGGCCCAGGGATTTTGAAACTTTTACCCTTTAAGTTTTCATGCTCACCACCAGCACACACCGCACGGGTATCCTTCACTTGGACTCCACAACCAAAAACTCTCTTTATTAAAGAGCACCAGATAACTTGTTGGCTACACACACACATAAAACATTTATACACGGGCACTGGAATGTTCGTAGAGCATATGCGGTATGCTTGTGTCGAACTTTGTACGTTGTTTTTGCATTTAAGTCCTTTTTTTAATTGGGTTTTGCATTTAAGTGCAAAAGCAGTATGCAAGGTCCAACACAAACAATCCACGTATATCCACTATAGGGTGCACCATATAGAAACACTCCGGGGCTCGAGGGTGTGTATGAGCATTTCATTAAATGAATATATCAGATATCTCTATCATTAAACTGAAACTTCAAGTTATGACAAGAATTGAGAGAACTTGTTCTATATCTAGCTAATTGTCCATCCTTTCCAAATTTGATTTCTATGTTATGCATGGCTGTGCCTAAGGGCATAAGCAGTTTTAAATAAAATAAAAATAAAAAAAACTATCTTTCCAAATTGCACGAGAACTTCGATAAAGCACACGCCTTTCTAGATATATATGATAATATCTAAAAAGATGGATTTTATATGAATCGTATATTGGACTTTTGCAAAACGGTAGTTTTAATTTAAATTAAGCCATATTTACTATGCGGTTATAGCAAAGTTGTTTTCATACCTTGGCAAATGTCTCTTCTATTGCGCCAAAACTTCGAGTTGTATATGATGAGGGTTAAAGAGTATGTATTTTATATTCTGACAGCAAATTAAAAATACATAAGTAGCTTATTCCGTTATTATGTAAATTGCATGGATGCAGTGAGAATCGAAGTAAGCAGGTAAGCAAATCTATAATGGCTGGACAGTTTGAGATTGTCCGCTACATCCGGGCCTTTGATAAGGACAATTTTGCGGGGACAATACGAGAGATTCGCCAAAAGCTGAAAGCAACGTCTGAACATGGGATTCCTGTGCTTGTCAAGAGAGTCCAGGGTAATAACAACATACCATGGTTCGACATCGTGTGGCATATCGATCAGACGACTTGGGTGCGTACCCGATTCCGAAGAGACGACATTTATGTGCAGGGCTTCCTAACAAGCGGTGGGGGCAATTGGTTTGAGATGGGGAGGAACGCAGCGCACAATAGGCCAGCGGACCCTCATCTGATCGACAATAATTCCATTTTCCTAGGGTTTGCGCACAACTACGGGAACATGTTAACCGCGGCTGGTTATAAGGGATCGCCAGATCTAACGGCGATAACCCTGAATTTTGAACAATTTGAGGAGGCCGTGCGTAGTGTTGCTCATGGAGGAACCGAACAGCAAAGGGCAAAATTTATGGTAACCATGGCTGTCATGTTCAGCGAATCAATCAGGTTCAATCCAATTTACGATTACATGATCAGGTTTTTCAATGATTCGGGACGATTTTGTGCTAAACTGCCAGGCTGGATAGACAAACTAGTGAAAAACTGGGTGACGTATTCTGATCTACTTCGCGGCGTTACTCAGTGGACACCTCTGAAGCTGCGAATCGACGTATGTGAACGCCAAGATGTCTGGGTCGAAAAAACCCTTGATATTGACAGGATTGATCAACTCGTGCCACACCTTGGCATCCTGCGGAGGACTAATTAATTACCCTTTAATCAACCTGCATTAGTTTTCTTACGATTCTAGTCGTATGACTCGTATCATGTTGCATGACTTTTCTTTCTTTCTTTTTTCCTACCATGTGAGTGCGTCCTCTCTTTGAATAAATTGGGATTCATGTCCCCTTGTACTGTTAATAATGTGTACCTTTCTCTATCATCATAATACTATATCAATGTAGTTGTTTCGTAAGACAATTTGGGTAAGGATCCTATAAAAACCCCATTCAGAAATTTATGTACGGAAACTGGTTATCCACCATTCAATGATCTGATACACTAGCGGTTATATGATTTCGCAAACGAAAAAGAACATATATTCTTACGGCCGGCATATTCAAAATAAGTGTCGGTAGACTTTTATGATCAGCACAGGATATCTTGGCTTTTATGCAAATGCAGGCATTTATTTTAGTTTTTTGAAGGTTTGTAATAGAGCTTTTTTCTTGTAGGTACAAGGAGATAAACCAAGCTAACCATCCCTTAACCTATGATTAGTTGCTACTATTCTTACATCAACAAGTTCATACACATGCGTCTAACGATCGACATGAATTTCTATACATGAAACTTAATGTTTTGCTGTTGTGCCGCGATCTTTTCGGCTACATTCGTGAGCCTCGCAGCATTGAGATAATCTCTTGGGCTATGCATGGCGATTCCAGGAAACATTATCCCAAATAACCTCAAGAATATAGAGAGCTTGCATTCCTTGTATTCTTTGCCCTGCGTCCACCTAATAAATAGAGCTTTGAAAAAGTCCCCCAAGGCACCTAGGTGCATTCTTGGTGTATAATATAGCAAATCCATAAAATAATTAGGGTTTGGGGAATCATCGTCCATCTCCTGTTTAGCACATGAAAATCGCAAAATCAGAAGTTGATGGTGAACTCAAAAATGTGGAAAGCTAATGGCATTTATATGCAACAGTACCGTATTTATTGATAATCATTCGATATTTATCTGAGAAACCATGATAACTCCGGTGTTCATAAGTACCTGTCCTTTGTACCATCCATCAAAGTAGACGCAAGTCCCACAATGCTTGAAGGAGGCGATGGGCGGCTTATCGAACGGAATCCGAGCTACAATATCGTACCGATATACCATCCTAAAGTACCTGCCTTTCAAGAATGTCACCATATACCTTGCGAAAGCAGCATCTCCGACCCTCGGCTGCCCATAGTTCATAACTAGACCTATCGCTTCCAAAATCTCGTCTTCGCCATGGATCGACAACAGAACAGGAAAAACAACAGAAAGAGCGGCACCCAAGCTATGCCCGGTGATAACTATCTTTGCATTTTTATGTGTAAGCAACAAGGTTTTGAGAGTATCTCTTAGTACATAGTAAGCCAAGGGTTTTTCTTCCTCAGGGTTTTCAAAGTCTTTCGGAAACCCTAGTCCAAAGTCCTTCTCGTCTTGAAGGCCAAGGGCTTCGAGGAACCCTAAATGGATGCTGCCTGTATTTTCTCCTGTGGGGATTCTTGAGAGGTTGACGTCGGTGCACCAATCGCGTGTGTTGAAGGGCTCGGTGCCTCAAAAGGCTCAGAGGATTATGTCGGGGTCGGTTTCCTTGTTGCAGCAAATGAAAGCTTGTGTTGTGAAATCCTCTAGATACTCTGTAATTGCTTAGATTGGATAAGAAGGTTGAATTTCACTAAAACTCTAAGAACAAAACAAAATTAAATTGAGTCAAATATGGTCTAAGGTTTTTGCTTTTAGATCTATGACTTCAATGTCATGTATAAAGTCGTCCAACTTGGAAACGGATTATCAGTTACCTTGCTGATATTAAACCATCACTGATGATTTGATATTAAAATAAAAAATTAATGACTCCATTAAATTAAATTTCAAAGAGTTCTCACTGTGCCAACAACTGTAGAACCCCACGAAGTGCATCTGCATCAATAAAAACAAAAAACCATATTAGGTAATGCTTTGATGATAAAAAAATATATATAGATATCCAAAAGGAAAAAACCTTGAATTTCTGCTTAGCTGTTAATTTACAAAAATGTTGAAGAGCAAAAAAAGGTCATAAGTAACTTAATTTTCATTTTTATCCCCTTAGTTTGTTATGCCCATGAAGAAAATTTGCTTTTCACGGAAAAACTTTCTACGGATCTAAACCGTCCATGTACCATAATAGGCTACTGCATACTATGGACGGTGGATAACCAGGTTTATCAATCTTATCGATCTTAAATTAAAATATATAATAATGATTCTACATGACCCTTGTACATTATAAATACTAGCGTTTTGCACGTCCGCTGCACGTATTTAATAAATTAGATTTTTTGTAGACCAAATTAGTTAATTTAGATAGTGAAAACGGTTTCTTTAAAGAGAGGGGTTAGTGGGAGGAGTTTTATTAGGAGAAAGAAAAAGGAAAATAAATTTCATCCACTAAATTTGGTAGTTGCGGTTATGAAATTTGATTTGATTGTTTACAGTTTTTTAATCGATTTCTCTTGCAAATAAAAATGTCGCATCACCAAATTGATTTCAAAATTAATGACCCTCTCCTTTTTTTCTATAATAGTACTAGAAATTTGCACGTGCGATGCATGCATATATATTAAATGTAGTTAAAAAAATATTTGTATGGAGTTAATTACTGAAAGAGATTTGTGGAATCGGTTATTGGAAGAGATGTATGGGGTTAATTGCGATTACAATTTGAGATTGGATTTGTTATATTTTTTTTAATGAATTTCTCTTGCAAATTAAAAAGTCAAATCTTCAAATCGATTTCAAAATTGAAGACCCCTTTCTTTTTGCACTATAACAGTGATATCATAGAGATAAACAGTATAGATCAACAGATAGATAGATACCTTCCAGTAGTTGGTGACGACATTCTCAATGAACGCTGCATTCTCATATGCTAACTTTGAAGCCATCATGGTTAGATCAAGGCTGTTCAAATCTACTCCTAGTGCATTATCGTTATTTGAAAAATAACCGATCAAGACGATCGTCGATATGCCCTAGCACCGATCTGAAGTTGACAGTGTCACACTGGGGCTTCGTGATGGATCCTGCAAATTAAGATCATAGTCACGTGCGGCATTGCTTTCAATTGGTTTCTAAATTACGAAGCATTCACAATCGATCTCATTATCTGATTACATACATATATAATTTGTTCTTTATGGATAAACTAATTAGCTAGATGTGTATATTGTTGCTTTTGAATGAAAAAAAAAACTCTTATTAATGGTGTCAATATTACTCATCTATGTATATTACACAGTGAAAATATTTTATAAATTATACTGTTCTGACATCAAATTTCTGAAAACATTTAGTAGTATATAATACCATTAAAGCATCTATATATGAATGCATATGCGCTGTGAGATTATTTTAAAAACATACTAATGAAAAATATAGGAAATAAAATTTATGGATAAAGTGTGTGTATTGTTAGATATGCCTCACATTCGATCTTGAAGATTATCAGTTGGATTTTCTAACGATTCAGCCTCATCATGAAGATTCAAGTTTATCTCTAAGGCAAACGCCTGGGGCTGAGAGCTCCAGACGTCTGCTGAGGCTCTAAATGCGCGAACGTGCTTATGACAGATGTCTGTCCCGATGAGGGTCAGACATCTGCTGAGCTCTATATTATTTTGGTGAAGATATGAGACGTCTGTGATATCCTTGTTCAAACGTCCGGATTGCTCTCTAAATTCTCGTGACGACAAATACAAACGTTTGCCAATTTCTTATGCAAACGTCTGCCTTTCTGGGCCTGGTGAAGATTCGCTTAGTTAGAAAATTAGTTTTTTCGGTAAATCTTTTGTATACTATATATATAATAAGTTATTTTAGACCTAAATCTGATAGTTTTTGATAATTTAGAGAGAACCCATTGTTTTGAGAGAGCTAGGGTTTATTTGAGAGAGATTTGTATTACTCCATCGATCTGTACTTCTCCGAATTTGATATTAATAACGCTTTTCCTTCACCAATTAGTAAGTTCTTTTATTTCTATATTGCCTATTGTTTTGATTACTTCTCGTTATCGTTTGGTTTGTGCTTCGTGATCGTATTTATCGCAACAAACTGGTATTAGAGCCTTTTGTTGTTATTTGAGATATTTTGGATTGAACCATTAGGTTTTCGATCTTGCGATCTAGATTAACGGTGGGTAACGACAACTACGTTCTCTTCTTCACTTTCTTAGATCGTGATTTTGAACTTTAGGGTTCATTACCACATCGTGTTTTGTTGATCCCACATCATGTCTCCGACAATAATGAAGTTCGATATCGAGAAGTTTGATGGAACTATGAGTTTTAGTTTGTGGTAAGTGTAACTCCATGGTAGCGTCCCGGCCGTCTAACAGACGCCAAATGCGGAACAAAAACTTTTTACAAACAAGCGCTATCGTGTACTATCACCCGGATCTGCCATTAAAGCTAAACTAACAATCTACAAAGGAGGTAGAAATGTTATACCGAATGATCCGAGTCCTTCGGTCTTCAACCATCATCCCACGCTTTGTTGCGGCTGCTCCGATCTCCTGAATCTCCAGTCTTCTCGTCCAGGTGACACCACGTCGACGGATCTTTAAACGGGCTCCCGCCTCTGAACCGAGGCAACTCGATCATCAAGTTTGCTAAAAGAGATGACCAAGATTGATATAGAGAATGAGTAGAACACTTTGTCTCACTTCCTCCAAAGCCATGGACGAACGGTTAATGAAGTTGCCATTTGAATCGGGTAAATGAGAAATTGGCTATTCTAATTTTCATGAACCTAAACTTTCATAATCTTTTCAAAAAATGAATGCATCATTCGATCAAGAGGGGGCCGGCCACTTATCAAGGGGAGGAGGGTGAGTGTGGGAGGAGGGTGAGTGTGGGAGGAGGGAGAGTGACCATTAGCATTAATGAGAAGAATGTGTCATCTAACACCTTGCACAAAACATTAATGAACTAATGAATCACCTAACCTTGTCATCTAAAACATTAAATGAACAATTAAAGCACAAATGAGTCACTAGCCACCTCATCAACATAGTCACCATCTAGATGCTTCTAGAACCTTCCACACTCATCAAGAAAAGATAAATCCGTTTTTAACCAAATGTTAAAGACGGACGATAAAAAACTGGAAACTGGCAACTTCCAAAAGCGATCCTGAAACGAATTTCAGGATAACCCCGTAATAGTATAAACATACCCGCATTTGTATTACGACCGAATACAAATGCAACTGAGACAAAGATATTATATCTACACAGTATAATACTCGGATCCGGCTTAAACCAAAGCCGACCAGTATTATCTACCCGAAATATGACACTGCGAAAACGCACGTGCATTTTCCGAACCTTGCCCTAAAACCATACCGCGTCTACAACATTTCGCCTGAACTTGGGAAACTGTCTGTGGGGGACTCTAATGACTCATCAACACACTGGCACTGGGTATAACCACTAGCACGTCAGAGATACGAGCTGTACTTAACGGTTGCCTATGTATTGATTGGAAGGGAAGCTGACGAGCGAACTCATCCATAAACCCTACAGAGCCTAACAGTGACAATATACATACAGTTTGGTCCGTTCGTCTAAAGAGTATCGCATATCGAGTCTAGGGGGTGGATAAAGTCAGACCCCTAATAACGCGATAATTCGTGTCGGTATGAAGCACATCACCTCCTGATAAACTACTGATCCAAATCAGTAATTCTCCACTATCTCGGCCGAAGATTTCTAGTGATGGCCACCCGTGCACTGTGCGACATCAACCCCCAATACCGGGAGAGACGAATCCCCGACGATCCGCTCACTGCCTCCATGTGGCTCGGGATTGTACCCAAAAAATACCTGTTTGCACGTCTCCTTTGAGCGTGGTAGGGTAGAAATCAAAGCACAGTGGGAACTCACACGAGACCAATAACGATCTCAGGTCGACAAACTAACCTGTACACATGTCACCAGGGAACTGCTATCTGACGATATGTATAATACCAACTAGCATGTTCCCGGCGAGCCATGTCCGGTGTACTCATAACCCAATGAGCACCTATATACATCTTAGGTGAACCAACTGACACCAATGGCTTGTGAGACCAGCCACCGCCCCTCGTCGGGGTCTCGACTGTATACACTAGTCTACTCTGGAGTATCGATGCCCTGTCTCGAAACTCCCACGACTAGGGACACTTTAAGGATGTGCTTATAAACCCCAGCTCCCACGTATATGATCGCCATCATACTGCTGGTAGTCAAGAAAGAATCCTATGGGCTCTATCATCATGCAATAGTGAACTAAAACATGTAAACGATGATAAAGACAAACCAGATAGCATACTATCATCTCGAGCAAGACTGTCATATCGGTATAGGTCCTCCATCAATCATTGCAATCACGTACATGCGATCCAATAATTGACTTTGAGGGTACTATATCCAACAGTAAGTCCATATAGTTACCGTTTTGACTCAAAACAATCTGAAGAAGGCGATTTTAGGGAAGGATAAAAAGTCTTCCACTATGACGGAGGAAGCTTGAGAGGAGATGGATAAGAAGGCCCTCACAGCAATCCATTTATATTTGACAAACGAAGTTCTACAAAAAGTTTTAGTGGAGAAGACGGCGGCTGATTTATTGAATAAATTGGAGGGGTTGTATTTAAAGAAGTCTCTCACGAATCGACTCCTGTTGAAGCAGCGTCTCTACTCACTTCGCATGTCAGAAGGCTCTCCAATAAAATCTTACATCGGTGAGTTTAATTTGATCATTACAAATTTGGGTAAGATCGACATTAATATGGATGATGAAGATCAGGCTCTGCTTTTGTTGTGTTCGTTACCACCCTCTTATAAGCACTTCTGTGATACCATGGCTTATGGATAAGACACGATTTCAATCAAGAATGTCAAGGAGAATTTGATGAATAAAGAGAAGATCGACAAGGAGTTGACTTCCACCGAAGCGGATGGTTCATTGTCTGGTTTATTTGTTCGAGGGCGAGCGGAGAAGAGAGATCCGGAAGCAAATAGGAAGAAGTCACGGTCGAAATCCAAGGCTAAGAACGTGGCATGCAATTATTGTAAGAAGAAATGACACTTTAAGGTCGATTGGTTTAAGTTGCAGAATAAACTGAAGCAGGAAGACAAATCGAAGAAGGATTTTTCGGCTCAAGCGAGTATAACTAAAGGAGAAGGAGATTTACTTGTAGTTCTTGATATCGCACATCGATCCAAGGACGAGTGGATTATGGATTTGGGTTATTCCTACCACATGTATCCCAATAGAGATTTGTTTACCATCTATGAGTCCACTAAAGGTGGAGTAGTTTTGATAAGCAACAATAGTTCATGTCGAGCTATTGGTAAAGGACAATCCAAATTAAGATGTTCGATAGAGTTGTGGGGACGTTGGCGGAAGTCAGGCACGTACCTGACTTGAAGAAGAATCTCATCTCTTTGGGTGCACTCGACGATAAGGATTACAAGTTTTCCGCTGAAGGTGGAGTTTTGAAGGTAACAAAAAACGCTCTTATTGTGGTGATAGAGCTTGAAAAAAGGATTCTTGTATTCATTATAGGGTTCAACGACTTCCAGATTGGCGACTATTTTATCATCCAAATATATGACGGATTCGGAAACTACCAGATTATGGCACATGAGGCTCAGGCATATGAGTGAAAGAGATATGGCCGAGTTGTCGAAGCAGGGTCTACTTGGTGGGAAGAGTACGACGAAGCTGGAGTTTTATAAACATTGTGTCTTCAGGAAGCAAAAGCGCGTTAACTTCAGTTCGGCGGTGTACAGCACGAAAGGTACTCTAGATTATATCCATTCGGATATTTAGAGACCCTCTCCGATTGCTTCTAAAGAAAACGATGTCAAGTATCTGTTTACCTTCATTGATAAATTTTTTAGAAAGGTTTGAGTCTACTTCTTGAAGCACAAAAGCGATGTGTTTAACACATTCAAGTAATGAAAGACTTTGTTTGAGAAGCAGGCAGGGAAACAGATCAAGAGATTGAGGACGAACAACGGGTTAGAGTTTTGTGGTGGAAATTTCAATGATTTCTGCAAAAACGAAGTGATAGTTCGGTATCATACCGTTGTCTACATACCACAGCAGAATGGAGTAGCGGAGCGGATGAACCGGACCCTTTTAGAGAAAACGCGGTGTATGTTGTCTAATGCATAGCTCGGCAAAGAGTTTTGAGCAGTAGCGGCGAACACGGCGTAAAATATTGTAAATCGGTCACCTCATACGATACTAGGTAGAAAGACACTAGAGCAGGTATGGTCAGAGAAGCACGCCGATCATTCAACACTTAAGGTGTTTGGTTGCCCCGTTCATGCACATTGTCGTGAAGGTAAGTTGGATTCTCGAGCGAAAAGTGCATATTTCTTGGTTATGCTACCGGCGTAAATGGTTATAAATTGTGTTGTTCGAATCCAAAGTTGCATAAATTTATGATTAGCAGATATATGACATTTGATGAATCTGCTATATTGAAACCGAACAACAAAGAATCTCCAGTTAAAGACGATTCAAAGAAGGATGAGCCGAAAGTTGATATTGAGGTCAGTGAGAGTTCGGGTTTGCGGAAGATCTCTCTTTCACTATCGTCTGAAGAAGCTCATGTTGAGCAATCCCATGATAAGGAGTATTTGCTCGCTCGTGACTGTAATACCCGGTTCTCTTGTGTACCCGTATTTGGATAAATATATTTTCTTTTCTATATTTTTCACTCACTATTTATTTTTCCCTAAAAACCCTAACCCAACTAAGGCCCGGCCCAAGCCTTTCTCCCCTTCTTCTTTTTCATTTTTTCTTTTCTCCTTGGGCTAAGCCCAGCCCACAACACATTTTCTCTTTACTCCTTCTCCTCTTCCCTTTTCTTTCTTCTTTCTTTTTAACGGCTCCAGTCCTCTTTCTTCGCCGAACAACCCTACGAATCGCGCCTCGCAAATGTTCTCCTACGATTCTTGCCTGCCTCATCATATCTCTCAACGACCCTCTCACTCTCTCTCAAAAATCTCTCTCATTCTCTCCTTCTCTCTCACCTACCCTCTCTCAAAACCCACTGTTAACACCCACAGCCGCAGCCTCCTTCGTCAACCACCACCGCATGCTGCACCCAAAACCACCGTCGACCCTACTGCAGCCATCCCTCTCGCCACGATCATCTCCTTTCTTCCACTAACTACCCTTCCCCGTTGAGCTCCAAACACTCACCAAAAAGAGCGTTTAAAGTACCATTTCCCCTCCTCTCACCGTCGGCGACCACCATCGCCTCATCGATGTCCGCAGTAGCCCCTAACACCCCGGCCAACACAGACCCATCAGTTCCCCTGCAACCTCCGCCACCATCGCACCCCCTCCTCTCCAAGCTGAGCCCTGCACCTTATCGAAACTTGTTGTCGCCATTCAAACCGCCGCCGCCGTCCAAGTTGTCGACGCCATTGTTATCACAATCACTATTTTCGTAGCCATCGTCGTTGTCAACTCCATCGCAACCACCGGAGCTCCAGCGCACATCCGTCGCAACATTGCACCGCGCCCATACCACAACCGTGCCACGCCCAGGCTACGGATGCATCATGCTCAGGCCAACGCTCGCACCACGACTAGGCCACCAGCATACCACACACGCACCGTGTAAAGACTCTAGTGCTCTAGACGCAATACTCGAGGCGAAGGCGGAAGCGAAAACAAAAATTTAAAGCGAGCACTAGCGATCTGTACCCTAGAATTGGTTCCAAACACTAAGTAGATAATTTAAACACACAAGGTTAGGGGGATAGCTACCTTTGTAGCATGTCTGCAAATTTCGGAAGACCCCTACACCGCTCCATGGACTCTAGCTCAGCTCTGAAGTCGTCGGGAACGAGTTTGGTCGCCAATCTTCCTTATCGAAGATGATTGTTTAGTCGAAAATATTGCAATCTTTAACATAACAATTTCCTCACTTTTCTATTCATCTAAGGATGATTATTATAAATATAACACGTATTACAAGTTTGTCTGGAAAATATCAAATATCACGTGTTATACATTATAATCAACATTCTGGAAGGATATTGTGTGTTTATTATTTCACGCATGATATTGTATATCTCAGCAATCTTCAGTGAGATTTTGTGCAGAAAATTATTTCAGGACAGATATCGGAATCGAAAATTTGCCAAAAAAATGCAGCATGTCAAAGAATTAAAATCTGGCAGAGATTCAGAAGTGATAAAAAAATTTCTAGATATAACCTGAAGACCCATATGCCAATACCAAACAACACAAAAAGTTTGAAGCCATAAGAACATTAAATGGCCGCGGAACCGCGGCCGAGTCAGGCCGATCCGCCGCAGATCCGCGGCCGAGTTAGGGCTGCGGTGACTTCAATTCTCCAGAAAGCTTCAATTCAATGTCCTAGCTTGTTGAAGATGCTTCATTATAACAAATCTGTTCTAGAAACTTCCTTCCAACAGCCTAGCTTCTTGAGGAAGCTTGATAACTATCTTATTCTAGAAGTTTCCCTACAACTACCTAGCTACTTTTGGAAGACTAATCTAGCTTCTAGTGGAAGATTGGTGAAGAGCTATATAAAGGAACCTAGGGCTACATTGAAATGGTTGTTGAATTTTAGTTGTTCATCAAGTGACAAAACACAATCCAAAGCCAAATCCAATTCAATTCAAAAATCCAAATCAAGATTCGTTGAGAACTACATCAAGCGAAAACATCGAAGATCCTTTATGCAAAACCGATCGTCATTAAGAGCGTGAGATCCTCGACAGGTCCAAGTCTCACGAAAATCAAGCCAAGCAAAGATCGACGACAAATTCTCTTTTCAAAGGAGTGATCGATAGCTTAGTCTTGTAATCTCGGATTGAGAAATGTAAATTTGAAGAAGATTTAATAAAGATGATCAATTGTTAACTCTTGCTTTCTTTAAATGTCGCATTATGAAATTTCTACTTCTTGATTATTTTATTTTCATGATGCGTGAGTGAAATCTCCGCTTGTTAAGGATTTGAAGGAGATCGGTAGATCAAATGGAGATGAAATCCTAAACTAGTCTTAAATCTTATGAGAATTATGAACTTTAGAAAAAAGAATCATCAACGACCAAATTTGGAGCGAGATCACCGTTCTTGATAATTTCGTTACAATTTGGGATTAATTGATTGATGATTTTCTTTACCAAAGGATAGATTTGAATGTTGATCAATGGAAAGACAAGGGATAGTGAAGGAGAAACCCTAGTTTCTCCATAAGATCCCTAATCTTCATTCATCATCTCGTTCTAGTTATAATTCATCAATAGATAAGATAAGTAATTTTTAGTATTCATCATTACTACTAATTCTTATCGAATCCTACAAGCTATTCTACATTTTCTTGATAATTAAAATTGAATTTGGACATTTTCTTGATTACTATATCTTAAACTCTTTCTTGATTTTTCTTGAAAATATTTCATCGACTAAATCTTGATTCATCTTCTTGAATTTTCTTTAATATTTTCTTTTGACTCAACTAAACCAAGAATGAATAAATACACGAATTTCAGTGGACGATCCGTACTCATTAACGAACTACACCGACACCGTTATTTATTGCGGCTATAAATTCTTTGATTGTGATAACATTTTTCATACCACATCAAGAAAAGATCAAATCAATGATCCACCTGAGAGAGTTCGATTCAAGCTTAGCTTCACATCCAAGAACCAAGTGAAGTAACTCACAGACAAAACTTGCTAATAATTGTTTATGAGATTGATGTAGTGGTGGTAATATCAAGTTTCTCTATTTTCAATTTTCTTCTTAAAAATGGGAGCTCAAAAGAAAAGAAGAAGAAGAAGAAGAATGAGTGTATGAATGAAATCCATTCTCTTCTCACTTTTCTCTTTTATTCAAATGAGAGTGTGAATCAAAAGCATGAGTTACCAAGTGACCCACCTTATGACTCATGAGCCTAGACACATCCCAAAGCTTCCAATATGGAGAAGAAAAGATGTGTGTATCAATATACACATGCATTCACACACACACACACACACACACATACAAACTAAGTATGTACCAAAATATATGTATCTATATTCTTATCAAAATAAGAATACCCATATTCGTATAAGGATAAAAATAAATACCTATATTCGTATAAAGATACAAATATCCGTATTTATACAAATAGTCATATTCGTATAAATACCATATCTGTGTCAAAATACAAATACCGTATTCGTATAAATACGAATACCAAAAGAGAGATAGCGAGAGATATATAATACTAGCTCATAATGATCCGGCTATCTTTAAAACCTGCCAGTATTATCAAAACACCCGATAAAAATACGTGCACTAAATACACGTATTTAATCGAACTTGGGTGCATATCAAAATATGCACGTACTATATCGTTTCGTCTGAACCGGGAAACTCTCTATGTGAGACTCTAAAGACTCGACAATATGCCAGTAGTAGCTTTAACCACAAGCACATCAGCGGTACTAGCTATACGTAACGGCTACCCAGGCATTGAACAAAAGGAAGACCGACAAGCAAACCCATCCGTATCCATACAGAGCCTGTATGTGACAATCTTCGTTCAGTCCGGTCTCTTTGTCTAAGAGTATCGCATATCGGGTCTAGGAGGTGAATAAAATCAGACCCCTAATAACGCGATAAGTCGTGTCGGTGTCAAGCTCATCACCCACCGAGAAACTACTGATCTACAATCAGTAAACCTCATCCACCCTGATCAGGGATTTATGGTGATAGCCAATCGAACACAGCGCAATATCAACTCCCAATACCCGGAGAGACGAATCCCTGACGATCGCTCGCTGCATCCATGTGGCTCGGGACTGTACCCAACTAAAACCTGTTTAAATGACTCAGTAGAGCCGTGGTAGGGTAGTAATCAAAGTACAATGGGAACTCACACGATAAAAATGACAATCTCAGGTCAACAGACTATCTGTACTCATATCACCCGAGAACTGCTATTTGACGATAAGTATAGTACCAACTAGTATGTTCCCGGCGAGTCCGTCCGGTGTACTCACCTCTAGTGAGCACTTGTATACAATCTTAGGTGCAACATACCAATGGCTATGAGACTTGCCACCGTCCCTCGTCGGGGTCTAGAAATATATACACTAGTGTACTTTGGAATATCGATGCCCAATCTCGATACTCCCATGACTAGAGACGTTTATAGGATGTGCTTATGGACTACCAAGCTCTTACAAGTATAATCGCCATCATAACTTTGATAGTCAGGCAAAGATCCTACAGGCTTTATCATTATGTATTCACGACATGTAATAAAACGTATACATATCAATGATAAAGACAAATTAGACAGCATACTATCATATCGAGTAAGATTGTTTTACCTGTATAGGTCCTCCTTCAATTATCATAATCGTCAACTTTTGATTACAATAATTGCCAAGAGGCCACTATAACCAACACACCATGCCCGCACCGCACCGCATCGCACATGCACCGTGCACCGTATCCAACACCGCGTCGTTTCGTCGCCGTCTCGTGTATCGAGATGATCCCCTACGTCGCATCGCTTCTATTTCAGTAACCCAAGGCAAGGAAACCCCACCCATTTGCTACTCATGCTATAGTTATTAATTAGATCGATTAATTTTAAATTGATATTATATAAATATACCTATATCGCAATATATCAATAAATTTTAATCTATGACCCGCAATTATTTAGTTGTGTTGGTTTGACTTGAATCGGCTAATATTCCATATTAATCGTATATAACTTATAGGGATCAAATCTCGTTCTAATAGGTTAGATAAAACTGACTTTCGATGGTTACGAAATATTATGTGTTAAGTGTTCGATGTGTTGACCTAAACCAAAACCTTACTAAAAACTCTCAAATATTTTGTCGATAGTTTCATTTACTGAGTATTTATAGAATTTTGGGTTCAAAATGACGTCCCCAAGAGGCGACGTCAAACCTGGAATTTACCGTACACGTCGTCTTGAAAAATTTATATTAAATTGATACAAACCGTAATGTGATGTTCTAAGGCTTGTATCGAAGACAATTGAATAAACTTTAATCCTGTGTAAGTTGTTATTGAATATTGTCATGTTAAGATAATGAAAATTAGAGAGAAATAGGGCTCTGGACAGCAGTATTTTCTGTCAATGCATGAATTGAAACATCCATATATCTCTATATAAACATGATAATATATGGAAACCTATATCGATGCGTATATAATTGAATTATTTTTCATATGGATCTGGTTTCACTCGATTTCATTACTGTTTAGTATTTTAAAAGTATTTTAAACTGTTGGCATGTCCTATTGTTTTCTGCAGTGATAATTTATACGTCTCAACCGTAAAATGATCATAACTCCATGTATACAACTGATATTATTGATCCGTCTGTTGCGTTAGAAACTTAACTGAATAAAATAGATATTATTGAACTGTAGCGGTCCTTAATTCTGAATGTAATTCATAGAAAAATGTGCTTGAAATTTGATTTCTAGTTCTAAAACTAGAATTACATCAGCATACATCTGTTTTAAAATGAACATAACTCTTTAACCATAAATCCTATTGAGAAGAAACCAATTTTACTATTTAGATAAACGAGTATACTTCTTATGATTTTTATATTATTTTGTCTGATTCTGCACGTGTAAATTATAATGAATTTTACAAACTGAATGACACCGGCTGTCTTTATTTAATTGAAATGTATTTATTGCATTCTTATCATATTGTGTGACTGTTAAAAAAAAAGCAAAAAACCTTGCTTATGTACGTCGACAAGAGACAATGATCGCGGTAATGTTCAATTATTGTTATACGTAAATTCCGGACCAAGTGAGTTCTTAGGAGAGCGAACGTGGCACCAGCCC